>JAMBLF010000973.1:0-164037 GCA_030578115.1 Leucoptera coffeella | reverse complement strand
GTTACGCGAATTTACGTCGAATTATCATCAATCAGTTTGATGTATTTCTACATACGTACCTAAGTATAATACTTATATGCTTAGGATTGAAATTGGTAACACGCACAAAGAGAAAGAACGCATTCATTTTAACGAGAATTAGTATAAAGAAATTTTTACGAAGTTTTTATTGAGAATTTATGTAAAGCTATTGTAACATAAACTTATTGTGTGTAATAATACCCAAAGGAGTGTGCGTGACGTGGTATAATATACCTTAGCCCGACCTCTATAAATTATAATTAGTTGGGTACTCATTAAAACTTTTTCAATATAGGTTTCGTTGTACTTAGAATGTAAAATATCAGGTGGTAAAAGTTCCATTTTCCATGAAGAGTTGAGGATAATGTATGGGCCAATGTTGGCATGGCTTAAGTTGCTTGTCACATAATTTAATCCTTTGAAACTGTACCGACGACGGTGTAATGAAAATGGGCTGGTTTCGTATAACTTTATTAAATAATTAAAGGTTACGGGTAAAGAGACGTAATAGAAAATTAATAAGGAAAATTTGTAACCCTCCCTTATAAAAGCAACGTTTCCGATATTAAAATTTGAACGACGTCAAACGCAAAATGTACCTTTTATATAAAAAAGTAACAAATTACTAATATTTTTATCCCAAATAAGCTATTGAGGGCGAGAAAATTTGATAAAGTATTGAAGATGAAAGGGCAGACCAGTATGAGTATATTGGTTGAACCTCAGAAAAGACAGATAGAGGTACGGTTATATAGCTCCTGCAATATTTGATGTGAAAATTTATAAAGGTTAAACGAAGAACATTTTTATCAGACAACTTTTACGTCTTTAGTATTTTTAATACGAGGAATAATATCAACGTGTCTTTTAATATCTCTTTGTGGGTTTTTCTTTTTTGCATGGTCACTTAAAACATACCCCTCACGCCTGTCTTGCTAAATAAGGATGGGCAGAGTCATGGATCCTTATTTTCTTAAGGATTAGTTAGAAAGTTCGCGTTCAGAAATTTCGGTTGATAAATTTCAGTTAACAGTGCCAAAAGGCGTGTCGTCCCGTTAAGTACCTTGAGGAATAGACAGGTTTACTCACGATGTTTTCCTCAGTAGATGAGGAAAATATGCTATACATATAATTCAGTTGAGTATCTACCATCAACTGAGATTAACAGGTGAAAAGTGGTTACGTGCGTACGGTCATATTAAATAATCGTGCTTAATACAAGCAAATCAAGGTGAACGTATGAATTCAATTTCATTTCAAATGAATATTATGCTCATGACATGTATTTCTATTGTGAGACTCATTCTTATTTTTTAAAGCAAGGTTAGTAATTGTTGTTAATATTAACCCAGTTCCAAAAATAATTATAATCGGCTTTCCACTTTAAGGCTAACTAATATTTATTCTTTACATTATTCTTTACATTATAATATGTAGATTAACTTGAAAATGAAATTGAAATAACTTTACTAATAGGGTGAACGCAATACGCCAATAAGTATAATTTACTGAACACCAACAATGACAAGAATTTTTTGAAGCACTCCATTATCTCTTCAAAAGGGTTCAGACTCAGCATAGATATGTTGCGGGAAGAATCCTAAAACGTATGCGATCCATACTACTGTAGATATACGGTAATATAAAACTGTCGCTTGTTTGACTTGTATCGAACGTTTAGTCGCGTCCCGCTACATCATGGTTTGAGGTGGAGGGAAAAACTAAGGAGGGATGAGCGACGATAGGCTAGCAATTCTTCACCAATATTCTGTATTAGTGCTAGCATAATTTCATTCTATGTGAATGCTATATCGGTTTTAGAAAATTTTAATACATACGTATACTGAAGTTGAAAGAATGTTAGAGATTTATTGTCTCCTCTGTCATCTTTAGCATTTAAGTACTTACGATCGAGGTTACGATGACATTCATTTGGATTGGTCACAGGTTGCTAACTCATTACCAAACTTCCGTTGACCCCTTGTTGCCTATGACATGCCAGAAAGAAATGTAGCTTGTCAGCATTCTATTAACGTTCTGATTTAGCACAGAACTATCGTTGCCGACCTTAAGCGTTGTAAACATAGTAAGATGTCATTAATTTGTTCCAGGGTCCCCTTCGTACGTACTTGGATCTGTCCCAGCAAATCGGAGGTGATGTGGCCACCCACGCTAACCTCGTCAACGCAGCTTTCCAGTTAGTAATATGTGTTATTTGTTTACCGAAAACACAGATGCTTTTATTTGTAGACTTGTGAAAGTGCCTTTGATTATGATTAGTTGCTGAAAAAACTAAAAAAAAGATATATGGCTGCTTCTCATATTAAAGATTGTGTTCTTAATATACACGTATGTTTCTACCTATAGCTTTATAGGGAAACGGGCGTGACATGTATGTGAGTGTAACTTTAAATGCGAAAACCCTTTTAGTTTAATGATAGGTACACATTGTTGTCTTTGTCCTTGTACTACCAAAAGCGAGCCAGATGAATTTAAAACAATGTTGCTTGGTTTACTTAGGATTAAATTATGCACATATGTTTATGTTTTCTTAACAGTTGTTTTAATTTTATGACATGAGAGATAACACATAGGCAGTGTTCAATTAAGTTTATGTTGTAAGTTTTCATTTCAGTTCATGAATATCTGTTCTGTAAAATTTTGTTAATAAATAAAATCTATATACATATAGGGATAGTCACGAACTTTAGTGACTATAATTTATTAAAGTACAGATAGATAGTATTTCTTGCCTCGGTATAGAACCAAACAATAATTCCAGGGCCCAATTCCGCTACATCCAACTGGCCGCGTCTCGTGGCAAGCCAGCAGCCAACGAGGAAGTAAAGCTGCTATCGCCGACCAGCGAACAAATAAACGCAATCCAGCAATACCGCGAGAAGAATCGCACTTCGTCGTTCTTCAATCACCTCTCAGCGATTTCCGAGAGCATCCCCGCACTCGGTTGGGTGGCGGTGGCGCCGACCCCCGGCCCTTATGTCAAGGAGATGAACGACGCGGGTCAGTTCTACACCAATAGGGTCCTCAAGGATTGGAAGGAAAAGGACAAGAGGCATGTGGAATGGTGCCGCGCCTGGGTGCAGCTGCTGTCTGAACTGCAGGCCTATGTCAAACAGTTCCATACCACGGGACTCACGTGGACCGGTGAGTGACATCTGTTGTTTTGTAATCGTAATTATTATTGACATTCGATTGATGAAGATGTATTTTATACTTTTTATCGCCTCATCGTGTCGCGTTGGTTGCAGTCTCATTCCGGGTTATAAAAAAGATGATATAGTGTTTATTGATATAACATTTAGTTTCTTTCGAATCTTAAAGCCTTATGTAACATGATAATGAAGAGCTATAATTAAAAGTAATTTGAAAGCAACCATACAATCATTTGTGAGACATAGTTTCTCGCTAAATGCCATTAGTTTGTGCGGTTAACTTACAACCTTTGAGCAACTTCGCGAAATGTAGCAATGATATGCATGGTGTTTTGTTCAATATTCCGCATACATTTTACATGTATGTATATAATATTACACATGATGATGTAAATATTTAATGTAGACATTCAGTTTGGCGGAATAGCCCCCGACTGCAAACGACCTTTGAGCCTAGCTGCCCTTAAATAAATTTAAGTAATAACGATGTTAATTAAAATTTTATAAGACTTGATGGTAGCGTCCAAAGCTTTGACCTTTTGAAGCCTCAAAGCATTTTATGCAACATTTTTGTTTTTATGCATCATTGTTCCTAGTAACAGTTTTTTCGTAGTAGTATAACTACACTAGTACAATTGCATATAGCGATTGAAGTAGAAATTAAAGATTGAATAGAAAAGTCTTATAATTTCACGATGTTCAGAAAACTGTTTGCAGTGTCAGACAACACGACGCTGTTGTTTATTTGAGTAAAACACACCTGAAACTTATTTGTTTGAGTGCGTAACGTGTTATAAAACTGTCACCCGATCCGCAGTACTTTCAGAAGTGTTATTACGTGCAGTAAAATATTTTTAGAACAAAATATCCCCCGCTGAGATAAGTGGATTCCGTACTAACCAGAAGTGGCACGTAAATTGATTGATTCATAAATGAAATAGTTTCGGCTATGTAGCTTTTTGGGTATGGGAGATAAAATTGTTTATTCCGAAATGAAGCAGTTTCGCTTTCTAGGTAGGTATTGAAAATAATATCCTTTGAGGAAAGTTTCATACCCGATCAAAGGATCTATAGGTTGTCATATGTTTGGCGAGTAGTGTAGTTTTTAATAAAGGTGTGTTACGGAACTCTGAAATTATTTACTGGCCAACATATTCATAACATATTCATTTGACGGTATCAAAATTTGTTACATAAAAAATATACTGCTCCGACATAGCCGTAATAGTGAATGGCATATTAAAGAATAAATATGTATTTACTGTATAGTTTTGTTGGATTTGTGAACTTACAGACAAGAAAATCTCGAAAATATGTACAATCTTGGCACTTATGGTTGTTCATGTGCTTTTTTTCATATTTGCACTTATATTTCTTTATCCAATTTACTCTTAAAGATAATAATACACTTGAAAGAAAAAACCCAAGGTTCGTTCAACTTTGGTACTGGGATAAAATTCAATTTGCATAAGTGAATATTTCATGAGATAGAGAAAATGGCTACCTGCGTTTTTCTTAAGCCAAATAATTGGGTATAGAGGAATTTTCCAAATCTTTTAGGTACAGATTTTCGAACTGAATCTTTAAACAGGGCAAGCCTCTGGTAAAATATAAGGGAACTTTATTCTCATACTGAATACTAATGTGCAGGACTTCGATGATCTAACGGATTTAAATTCAGTACATTTTTTTAGATTTCATAGGTTCCTAATGGTTTTTATATATTATCGTAGTATAATTAACATCAAATTTATATTTATTAAACATAGTAAATTTCTTACACATTTAGTAGTCATTTTATTCAACGTAATTTCAATATTCATTTACAAATACTTATCGGTACTACATAGTAATATATCATGTTGTTTATCTTGAAAATTAATTATAGTTTAAACCAACAAAGTTGATGAATAATATATTTACTCGCTTCGATTCAATGAGATCGTTGTTTGTGTTAGTTTCTTAGCCAAATTGCTTAGGTGTGTAGTTTGTATTAATCGAAATTTTACATACGAATACATAAGTACTAGAATTATACCTTGCAGACTATTTGAGATTATGGTATTAGTGCTTTTAAACTACATCGATCGTTTTAATTATATAGTACTGTCACAGATAATATAATACTACAGTACTGTGTATCATGTAGACAAGAACGTCATAAAAATAGGCAAAGTTCTCTAAAATTTATACTTATTAATACATGGGCTTATATTTGGAGAATGATCTTAATTATTTTCGGATTAAATACCCCAACTTCTGAATTACAATTTTTTAAATGAACATTCTATTTAATATCTAGAAGCAAACGATTTTTAACATTGACATTGACAGAAAATAAGACAAAATGATATAAATTATAATAGTTTTGTTTTCCTAAAGTTCCCGTACATCTATTCCAGGATCAGGAGCAGGTGCCCCCCCACCACCACCAGGGGGCATGCCGCCACCGCCGCCCGTGCTGCCAGAGGTTGACTTTGCCAATCTCTCGGTAGACGACCGCAGCGCCCTCTTCGCCGAGATCAACCAAGGCGAAGGGATCACTAGCAGTAAGGGATAGGTTTTTACTATAAAGAAGTCTAGTATGAAGAGTAAAGCTCAGTATTGTTGTATTTTTAGTGGTTGTATTTATACGTACATTGTTGCCGAGAATGAGACAATGTATGTATATTTTAAAACACGATGACCATTTAGATTGAATGTTTGATACGCAAAATCTCGAAGATATTATGTCGTCACAGTCACAATTAGCATTAGGATCGAGATAGTAAAGATTAATTTCAAAGATTTGGAGACGAGATAGCATTTCTACCTCGTCTCTTAAGGAGTATTAATATTAGGTCGTGAAAGTTTGAAAGGACATGGTTGCTAACGCCATATCCGATATAGATATATTAATTCTTAGTCCCTTTTAACTAACAAAATATCTCTTATAACCAGATCTCCGCAAGGTGACCTCAGACATGCAGACGCACAAGAACCCAGGTCTTCGCCAAGGGCCCGCCCCGTTCAAGGCCGCCGCAGCCAAGACTCCTGCAAAGGCACTGCCCACTCCTGGCGCCGGCAACTTCGCGGACAAACCACCTGTCTTCGCTAGAGACGGCAAGAAGTGGCTCATCGTAAGTGTATAGGATAATTTACAAATAATTATATTGTAGGACACACCAATTTAACTAGACAGTGTTAAGTACATTTTAGGTTTGTGTTATATTTGTACTTAAGTGTGTTGTGTACTTAAAAAATGTATACTTATCAAAGATAGATACGCATAGTATATCATCAACCACTAGACTGGAAACAAAAGGAAAGCGTAGTTCTTAATGGAGTTCCAGGAATCGAATAAGTAGCATTCAAGTGGTTAATCGTGCACGCCACGGAAGTTGTGAAAAGATTGGTAACTGGTGTTTTTTGAAACTTGAAACTAAAAATATAGGGATCAATTCTATCTATAAGGCGATGAATTTTTACCTTCCATAATAAGATCGTAACAGTCATAATATTGATAGTACAACAGAGGAGAAGTAATCTGTTTGAGAGTATGAAAACTTATCTATGTATGTGCTCTTTTGTCCTGAAAACAAACTGAATATTTAATCATAACCTAATGCTATGAATATCCATTACAGGAATACCAAAAGGGCAACCCCAACTTGGTAGTAGAGAACGCTGACATGAACAACGTGGTTTACATGTACCGTTGCCGCGATTCCGCTCTCACCGTCCGCGGCAAGGTTAACGGCGTGGTCGTCGACTCTTGCACCAAATGTGCGATCGTGTTCGAGAATCTGGTGTCTAGTATCGAGTTTGTGAACTGCCAGTCTGTGCAGATGCAGGTCAGTTACTATATAAGAGTATAGAGCATATATCCATACTTTTTGGGAGATGAGCTAGCAAACTGCCTTAAATATTCAATAAAAATGTCATAACAATCGTCATAGTAATGCTGTGTTGCTGGGGTTCGATTCAACCAAAAAAGGACTAAGAGATGTGAATGTATTTGTTGAGCACTATAAGAAAATATATCTGTTTTGGTAATGAAATGAATATTTTCTCATTTATTACGTGAAACGTTGTTCAGCCAATTTGTTCCCTTATTATTAAAAGGAACAGTTATTAAAGCAAAATTACATTAAAAAAGTACATCAATTCAATGAATAATAAGTCCAAACACATTTGATTCGTTACTTATTTTCACTCCTTTGCTAACAGGTCTTGGGTAAAGTGCCGACCATCTCGATCGACAAGACAGACGGCTGCCAGATGTACCTGTCGCCAGACTCTCTCGGCGTGGAGATCGTCAGCTCCAAATCATCTGAGATGAACGTCCTTATTCCCAAAGGCAATGGAGATTATGTAAGTTGGCTTTCGATGTTTTTTTTATAACTGAGGGATTTAAATGTGGGTTTCGGGAAATGCTGCAGTTTAAAATATAATTTACTAATACAGTTGTCGTGTTTTTCTACAAATATATTCTCGAAGCATCAACTTACTTAATTCTTTCTTTATGTCTAAGTTTTGTATAATTTCATTCCATTTCTGTTAGATAAACAATCTGAAATTGACTTCAATCACCTGAGAAAATTAATACTGAACTTAGGTATTCTATTGAACCAACATTTATTAATGTATTTGGTCTTCCAGGCTGAGCATCCAGTGCCAGAACAATTTAAGACACTCATCAACAACCAAAAAGGACTGTCCACCACTCCTGTTGAAAACAAGGGTTAAACCTCATACATCATCGCTTCTCAATCACACCCCATTTGTATTAAGCATTGCATAGCAAAATATCTCCTACTATTTGTGTATAAAAGTGAACGGGGTAATACATCGTTTCCTGATGTTCTTTATTTAATCATTTGTGTTTGAAGGAAGAAAAATCATTGAATTGTACTAATACTATTTGATAGGAAGCTGCACGATTTTCAACCTAAATAGTGTAGATTTAAGAGATCAGCACAAATTTAAGTCTAGTTTAATCGGGTGTGATTGACTATTAAAATGAATGCTCATGTAACAGGACTTATTATATCCGAAATATTTATGTATTGTATAATTTATTACGAGCAGAGTGAAGATTTTCGGCTAGTCTCCTGGCAGATTGGTTAATGATCAGGCAGTTTATATTCCAGAATTACTTCAGTACCATCTGTACGTAAGCACATATAATTAAGTTAGGATAAGAAGTGTGACTGTGCTCTGACGTGTCTCGGCAATTTTAATGCAGTAATTTGATAACCCCCGTTTTATATTTTTAATTGTAAGTGATCTTAAATTATGCATAATTTATTTCGTAATGTAGCAATCATATTTTTAATATAGGACATCTAATTTGAATTGCTTTTCTTTTTCTATTTAAAGTATTATGATTGTATTATTTTGAATTCAACAGTTTATTTAGATTAAAGTGACACTCAAATGACTAATGTACCACTCATAAGTAAAATATATGGGATTTTAAGCTTATTAAATGCATTTTAGTTATTTTTGTCGAGCAAATAAAGATATAATTATATATAATGTATTTCATTTACATACTCATCGTACTCCTATACAGAGATTTTCTCCAACCCCATTAGGTCCAACCCTGATTAGGTCGTTTGTATTATGAATGGCATGTCAGCTTTGGCTTTATAAATATAACTATCTACCTTTCTACGCATGTCCTAAGGACAATGAAAGCTAGGTTTGTTATAGTTTTAGGGCAAGACCTGAGTACTGAAAAAATGGATTGCGAATTCGCATTCTAAAAATGTTAGCAAATACCCTTCGAACGAATTTTATCAACTCGTCATAACTAAACGTAGGTATACAATATACGAGTATATCACACCACACTACAATTTCACAGGACTTTTGAAACCAAAATATTGAGTAAGCTCACTGTCAAATACAAAAACAGTAATATGTTGGTGAGGTATCAGGACCGCATGGGTGGGTGAATATTTATAAATTTTGGGGGTGTGGGATTCGAAATTGTACGATTTTATGTGTTCCAAGTACCTTCAAACGTTGAAATTGTTTGGAGCATTTTTTTTTTCATCGGATATTTATATTGTCTTTTCATAAATTATTATTAATTATTATTTTATTAATTAATTATTGTTTATTGAAGAGAATGTTTTTTTGAGTAGGTTTATATAATATGTAATTATACTTGTGTGTTGTCATATCATACATAATCGACTCAGTGACCATTATGCTTATTAAACATGATTTTCTCAAAAAATACGGAATCAATTTTAATGAATTATACGTGATTTTAAAGTTCATCTATTCTCTTAAAAATTGTGCATCTTTTATTCGCATTGATTATGTGAATTATGTGAATGATGAAGTATTTTCGAAAAAAAGTTTATTGTACTGGTTTAACAGAAAAATGTATTATGAGAAAATTATTCGATTTATTTTTAGTAAAAAAAAACTTCAAAACTCATGGAATCTGTAATCAATCAATCAGATACTTGTCAGAAGTTGACATTAAACATTAATTTATCACTACAACTACCAAAAATGGATACCACACCAGCCGAAGCCGCCCAAGTTGTTGCTTTACTTCAGCAGGGTCTTAGTCAGCGAAGAGTTGCTGGTATTTTGTCCCTGAGCCAGTCAGCTGTGTCAAGAGTGTACAGAAGGCATCTAGAGACTGGTGCCTTCGACCGACGACCACGAGCCTGCCGACATCGGTGCACTACTGCAGCAGACGATCGATTCATTGTAATGACCGCTTTAAGAAATCGACACCTCACGGGCGTTAATATTCAACAGGAGCTAAGACGTGTCAGAGGAGTGGTTATAAGTGAGTGGACCGTCAGGTGAAGACTCTGTAAGGTTTTAAATAATATGCATTGAAGTGTTATAAAACCTTATTTAATGAAAGAAATACAAAATTACTTAAAGATAAAACTTCTGAGGAAAAATATGTGATCTTAATAATCCTTGTATTTTCCCTTTGCCATAGCAACCTCTTGTCTTTTTACCCTATCAATACAGGCAATGATACTTGTGTCGAACAGCCAAGCTGTTCGCCACAACTCAAAGTACAGAACCTTACCGCAAAAAGATCCGTTCCAGGCCGAAAATTAATCATAAATCAGAAACAAGCCCGGTTACGATTTGCCCGAGAACACCTAAATTGGACTATCGACCATTGGAGACCGATTCTGTTTAGCGATGAAAGCAGAATGTGTTTGTATGGCAACGACAGAAGAGGGAGAGTATACAGGTGGCCTGGAGAACGTTTTGCTCAATGCTGTTTCACAGAAACAGTTTCATTTGGGGGTGGTTCTTGCATGATAAGGGCGGGTATTTCTTTGCAAGGAAAACCTGAACTTGTTTTCGTCTCTGGGGGAGGCCGTGGAGGGGGTTTGAGAGCTGATCGGTATTTAATCGATATTTTTCAAGACCACGTCGTTCCGTATGCTGCAACTGTAGGAGATAATTTCATGCTTATACACGACAATGCTCGATACTGCGCGAGTCACAAGTTTTTAAATGAAGTTGGAATACCAACTATGGACTGGCCAGCGAATAGTCCCGACATGAATCCAATCGAGCATTTATGGGATCAGCTCAAAAGAAGAGTTCGGGGTAGAAATCCAGCTCCTACGAACATTGAGGAGCTCAAAGATGCGCTGCTAGAGGAGTGGACTGCTATTCCTCAAGATTCGATCAAAAAACTTATAAGATCCACGAGGAACCGGATGAGAGCCGTCATTAGAGCTATGGGAGGAAATACCAAGTATTGAATATTGGACAACTTGATATTTCATAACGTTATTTAAAAGTTATGTTTTATATATAGTTTTAAAGTTATTTTCGTAAATTTAATTCATTAAAAGTTTTTGATATTTAACATTGTTTTTTAATTCTTACTCATTTCATGCTTTTTCCTTTCATTTCTGGTTCAATTCAAATAAAAATAACACCGCTTTTAGGAGGATAGATGAGCATTAAAATCTGGCATAATTCATTAAAATTGATTCCGTATTTTTTGAGAAAATCATGTTTAAATACCATAATGGTCACTGAGTCGATTATGTTGCTTGCGAGTGTAGATAGGGTAATAAAAAGCCACACTTCTTAAATAATCTATTTCTATTGCATATCTTATAAACTGATATAATACACCACCTCTAACTACATATTGCAAGTAAACTATACAACTGCAAAATACATGATATATATGATAAATCAAGTAAAAAACATTAAAACAGTGCTCTAAAAACATTGTAATACAAAAACAGGAATGACAACAGAATGCCTACTTTAATCATTTAAATGAGGTACTAATTATTGTGCCCAATAGCAAACTTATATTAATCTACTCTTGAGGAAAAAGTAAACGAAAACATGGTCTATAAATAATAAGTATACTTTAAATTCACTTTAACATTTCTCTATGTAAATGTTATTGTGTTGTATATTGATATTAAACACATAAAAATAATATACGTAAAACTCCTTGCAAATGCCGACCTTTTATATAACACAGTGATAGAAGTACACCGAAAACTGTAGAACTGAATTTATTCATTAGATAATTGTTATAATATGCGACCAAAACATAATAAAAAATTCTCTTACACGATTTAGAATGCCCTACTACATAATATACACAACTACACGAAAACAACCATTTTGCCTTAGAAATAAAGTTTTGAATAAAGCAATAATAATTGTGCTTACAATTTACATAACACTTATTTTATAATGACTAAGTATCACATATATTTACTACGGAAACCGACTATGAATTACTTTACAATCATATTGTACTTATAACGTTTTACTACATAATAGTTATTTAACATATTTTGTGCCATTGTGTTTAAGATAGGAATTCACTTACTAAATGATAATCTTTTATTCAAAATATAAGTATGCTTATATTTAATATATGAGTGTTTAAAATTAACAGCTACTATTGTTCCTGCTTGCATTTTTTTATTCGTTTCTATTCAACCTCGTTTGTGTATTTTTAACGATAACAACTTTTATTATATACATTTATGTGTTATATCAAATCAAGACAAATATGTTTTAAAATCTATTATAATTTTATAAGTTATTTCATAAACATTATGTTGGATAACGATTATCTTTAAATTTCAAACATGGACGACCTACATATACTTTGTTTCTATCATTAGTTTTTTTTTACATTTCAAATTTATTATAAATCTATAATAAGGCTGAGAGTACTATAAAATAAAATATATAAAAATATATAGTTTTTAAAACCTGTTCCGATGCAATTTTCGACGACAATCTACAACAAATATATAAAAACCTAAAGATTGCTGTGTATAAAACATATGAACGAATGACTAGTTCGTACAATTATATTTCTCGTCCAACAAAGCGACACTATTTATATAACTGAACATCGGATTATTATGTATCAATGGACCTTGTTGCAATGAAATTTTGATACATATGAAAAATCTGTGTACATTTCACAAACGATGAAGTACATAAACAATATTTATAGTTTTAGTTTTTCTCATTCAATAGTTCATGTTTTACATTCATCTCGCATGAAATGTATTGAATATATTCCTTCATAAAACACGATATTCCCTTACAAACGAATTGTACAACTTATTCTTATTATTAAATAAGCAAAGTTTGTTTACTAAACTCTTTGGTAACGGAGACGAATTTTAATTACACTAATAGTTTATTTCGATTTTGTGCCCCTTTTTCTTTCGACACAGCTGCATGTAATTTTAAGACTGGTGACAAATTGAACATCGCGCAATATATATAATGATAGGGGCCGCTTGATATTCCTTACAAACTATCGCATATTTATATTTATTATTGTTATATTTATCTCTTTAAACACAAACATGACTCGTGTATTAAAGGGATCGTAAGATTTTTACTTACGTTTAAATTTTATGTACACAAGTTAATATTTTTGCATTATAAGGCCTGATTTAAATACGAATTCATTCATGATACAAATACCATAAACCTTGACTTGATTTAAGAGGGTTTCTTGATTCATTTACTCATTAATAGTTATCGGCCGTTCATCCTATTTCATGCAGGATTTCAAACAGTAATCTTCAATTATCCTCATGAAAGTTCTCCGATAGGCGCGTTTTGTAACCACAAATCATGAATGAAGTTGTAAAGGTCATCACTGACTGCCACCTGAAAATAAAATAGAATGATTTATTTGCAGATTGAACATATTATAACTCAAATAAATGCGTAAAGTCATATTGGCCATAATAAAAAGTTTATTTCATAAACACAAAAGACTACTTTACAGCAGTTGTTTAAGTCTATATTGTAATGACTCAATGTTTTTTGATCGTAAATTTCGAATACACCAAATGAAATTACGCTTCGTAGTTAGAGACCACAAGAATATTTACTTGCAGATCCGAAATGAACTAAAACTACAATAAAATGACATCCAAATGGTAAATATTGTAGGTTTCTGTTATTCACATTGTATTGAGACAATATAATAATATTAAGGGCACAATAATTACCTTATAGGGTGTAGGATTCAGATTCCGTTTGATGTCTTGTCGTAGAGTACTCAAAGTGTTCTGCACCCTTTCTCGTACTTGGAACAGTGGTTTCAAAGGCGTGCATATTTGTCCTTCATGCCAAACGACCTGAAACCGACGGATTATTGAAAATAAAATTCATAATAAAAAGCTAAAGTTTAATATTAAAACTCATTTACCATGTGTATGTATAGTTTTTTTAACAGTTACTTTAATATGTACTCATATATTTATTATGATATCAAATTTCTTTGTAACAGACAGAAAAACAGAAAAGTACAAAATGAATTTTAGACGTCTTACGTTAACATTTAAGAATCCAAATCGTAATTCTCTTGTTTTTACAGTAAAATGTTCCTCTCACCTGATATAAATGCTCCACTTTGCTAGGGATGACGTAGGCCCTTTTGGATTCTTGGAAAGGGTGCCTGCATAGCACTTTGTCTCCCACTTTGGGGGCCGGCTCGGATGATCGCTGCAGTAGATCTATGAGCGCATGTCCATCAGCCCCGAATAATCTGTAAGCCTAAATTATATATATTGCTAATTAAAGAAACAGTATATAATATATAAAATGTACTACAGATTTCTCATGAGAATATGAATTCTATTACGCCAGTTTTGGTTGTTAAATCCTAGTTAACGTACCTATATGATACCTCTCACATTATAATGACAAAAAGACAGACGATCTTTAATTTAATAAAGCATGAGACACTTGAATACATGTACCTAAACAACATTGTTGTTAATAAAGTTGCGTTTCCTTTACCTAACCTATGGCAACTCAGTTATTGTAGGCCTAAATGACGCGAATTGTTCTCGATGGATTTATGATTACGCGTCAATCATAAATAACTTACTTATCGAAATTAACAACTGAGAAGGCGTGTGGTTGCTCATAATTCAACTGATAAGATAAAATTAATAATATATAACTTCTCACGGAAAGTTACAAGACTGTGAAAATATCATAAACATTACATATCGTGGCCAATAAAACTATAGCATTGATAACTTTGTCTTTTGTAGGAATCTAAGTTACTCGAGTCGCGACTTAAATAGTAATTTTAAACTACACAAGTTTTTTAATTCCTGGGAAACATACATTGCAATATTTTGTTGTTTTCAATTTTCTTTACCATACTTACATATATCCACGAATCTAGTCTCCTAACGGGATAGCCAGAATATCGATCGCACTCTTGAACGATTCTTCCTATAACCTTCTCATATATGGTATTCTGTTATTGATACTACGACCACCATTAAAAAATGCGTCCTAGTTAATCTGTATTACGTTCTACGCGGCCTTCCCCGTCCAACCCTATCATCCACCGTGGCTTTTTATATTCCTTTCGTAACCTTCCTTACAACAACCAGTTCAATACTTAGTAGTAAGTCATTCATGTTGATATTTAGTAAGTGTACTGTATTGAAAACTACTTTCATTAAACCTACACTATCTTCATAACGTTGTGTTCAAGCGTAAACAAATAGTAACTGAGGATTATCCTGATAACAGAACTATTTTAAAATATAACAATGTTCATTAAAACATGTTTACTGGCCTTCGAGCTAACATTGAGGGCTCGTTGTCTTATCCGAAACGCAGTTCAAAAGTTTAACAACACGACAATAGATTCACAAATAAGATTCATATTGTTGTTTAAAAATATAATTATCGTTATAACATAATGTATTAATAGATATCAAGGATTAATTATTTTATTTAGTTTTTTTAAGTAAATATAAATTAATTCTTTAAGGTACAAAGGAGTGGACAAAATCTAGAATTAATTCGGGTACGACAAATTGATTACTAGTTTTCCAAGTTTTGTCTAATATTTTATCATCCCTAAAAGAATAGGAAGATTACCGACTCTCATAATTTTTTTCTTTACTTATGTACAATGTATAGAATATTACATATAATAAAATGATTCTCCAATAATAATTACCTCTTTGTGACCAGGTATCGTCACTTTTCCAACGTCTTGACTCAACTTTATCCGGGGCTGACCATTTATCTCTACGAGTTTATAAACACACCCTAACGCAGGCTGTCTTTGGCACGTTACTGTGAACAAAATAGTAACAATATATTAATATATATTTAAAGACCTTTATTACTTCTGGTATAGTTAGAAGTTCATATGTTCGCGTTTACGAAGTAAGTATATATAAGTTGGGGGAATATATCTTTATACAACGATTGTTTATAGTGCAAAAATGTATAGTACCTTGAATCTACTAATTCAAATACTCAACTACCGAACTTTACGTAATACCACATAACCAACTCCGCACTATCCGTACTCTAGGTATTTACTGTTAAGAATGTTTACTAAATATAATTATTATAATATTATCTAGACTGGTAGTCAAAATTTAAAGAAAATATTATTCTCGAGCTACACAGGAAATGGAAGTCAGAACTGAGGGTTTTTGAATCGATTTCCGGTGGATGCCGCCGTGACTTCATATAGACATAAATAGGTAGGTTAATGTATTGAAAACTGCTTTACTTATTTAGTGCTAAATAAAATATGGCGACTGATAGGCAATCTACAGTATTTTGTACATCGGTACATTTGGTTGCATTAATATTTTTGGGATATAGATAATTAACGATTTAGTGAGTATAAAGGATTTAAATTAGTAACTTCTACTCAAAGGAAAAATGGGTTAGTAGTATTAATCTCTATTTACACAACGCACGTAAATAAACCTCGTTCGACAAAAACAAATGTAATCCGTTTAACAATATTTTACTTACGCACTTAAGCTTATCGAATTCTAATTAGGAAAAAATGAAACTCATACTTTATGTAGATAAGGTATAGATAGAATTATCAGTTGGTTACAGTGGGGCAAATGTTTCGGCACGTGGATGGTGCACTTAAGCTTTCCCTTTAATAGTACAAAGATAAAGGTGGTAATAACTTAATATTTCTAGTTTAATATATCAAACATAAATACCAGTCTAATATCTAAACTAGTAATGTTAGATCCCAAGGTGCAAAGAGTCAATCAGATAATATGAATAAAAATGGATGGAAAATGGACGATATCTTTTTAAATAAACAACATAAGTAAAGAATATGCTCAAGGGTAGGTAGAACAGGATATTTTTAAAACCTTTCGGCACTGTCTGTAGTAAGGGATAAAGGATAAAGGTTTTAGTCAAATTTTAACATGTCGGGAACCACAGTCAGCTGGTAACAATTTTTACAACTACTTAAATATATTTAGTGTATTAAATTATGTCGTAAAATATTACCAGAAAAAACTGTTTATTACTACGTCCCTATACTAATAAAAACATTTAAAAAACTCACCCAAATGCGTGCCAATACCAAAGCAGTCAATCTTGTGTCCCTGTTCATTCAGACTCAAAATGGTTTCTTCATTGATATCATTCGAGGCCACTATAGTTAGGGTTTCAAACCAGGGTACTTGGAATGCTCTGGAGATCTTCTCGAAGGTTTCTCTGGCCAAGACTGACAGGTAGGCGAGGTCGCCACTGTCTATCCTGATTCCTACGGCTCTATAACCGCAGTCGTTGAGTGCTAGGGCTACTGCACAGAAGTTCAGTAGGCCACTCCTGTAGAAAAAATAATGTATTGTTTGTAAATAAAATGTTTTCATTCTTTCTAAATATTATAAATTAAAATGTATTGAGGGAGGATTTGTCATTATATTTTGATAACACTAAGGAAGTTCTTAATGGAAGAAATAACTAATTTCAACGGTTCGAATTCGTGGTCTTAAATGGTAGTTAGTTACATTAATTGTATGATTTTTTGAATTGGATAAGAAACAGTAGTTTCATCAAGTAAAAATTATAGACCTTAGCTGCCTCTCACGACATGTGGCAATAGAGGTATTTTATGTTTCTTATATATATTATTTGTGTCAATATTATAAGAACATATAGCTAACATTATCTTGCAATTAAATTAAAAGTAATCTCTACGACTATAGTGCTAAGTCTAAACTAATTGATAATAATAAATGATGGATCTACGAATCAGATAAATAGTACCTACTCATATAAAAAAAACTTTGTGATTTAAGTGACTAATGACTTACTACTAAATAATCTTAACATCACCAAATCAACTTTCGTACCATCAACCATAAACCTATCCATAAACCTTACGCTACCATACATTAGAATATTAAAAATGCATCCAAATTATTCATCATGTATCTGTATATAGTGGCGTGCAATCGTGCATAAGTATACTCTAATGTACCCAGTGCAACCGTGATACAATGCAACTGTGCCCAATGATTCACGGTCCCTTCAATGCCCATCCTGGGATCAATCGCCGCCACACTGAAGCAAGTGTCGAACTTTATTAGTCTGTTTCTGATACTTATTTACACCCGTCTTTGAAACATGAAGCACTGTCTATTCCACTTCAAGTAGAACGCATAGTTCGCTAGAATCAATAACTAAGTCTACGTTGACACTAGTCGATCCACAGTTAATATTAGGATTAGTAGTATCTCAAATATCGTGCAATAAACAAGGATACTATCATTCAGTGGCCGAATGACGTGATGTCCATGCCCATTTGTCAATGAGTTGATGCGATGAGTGATGCACCCACATTCGTACCCTAGTCTCATTATTCCACATAACTTAAATATAAAACGTAAAGGACAAAACAAAAGGTAATGCGCAGTGCGATGCAGGCAGATGGCTCTGCACCCGTTTACCTCAGTGTGAGTCGGTCTGAGTTACGTCCGATCGTATCGGCGGGGGCTACGCGGGCCGCTTTGAGTCCACAGTTGCTATTGTAGCCGGAGTGCCCGTTCCTAGGCCGCCTGTGTTGCGGTGTAAAGCCTTGCAAATGGTACCTCTTGACATCGTACGTGTCCACGAGGGCGAGGAATCCGGTGGGGAAGGCGATGGCATACGAAATGAGGGCCGCCAGCTCCCCGTCGCTCGCCTCCTCGGTGCTGACGTCGAGCACCTGTGCCGCGCGGTGCCGCCACGCCGTCGCCAGCTGCAGCATGTCGCAGCGCTCGCCCGTGTGCGCGTGCGCCAGCCGCGTCTCGCGCATCTCCTCCGTGCTGCTGAATGACGTCACGAACGAGTGCGCGTGAGTGCCCTTCACCGGAATGTTGAACATCTTCCCGGCCAGCACGTTGCTTGTGCCGTCGAAACCGCCTAAGACAAATAAAATAGCATATAAACAATAATATTAGTAGTATATAGGATCATACCTAGTACTACTAGGAAGGTAATATATAAGGAAAAGAAAAACGGGTACACGTTGAAGAGTACCTACATCATTTTCAGGAAAAGCAATTACAATTTTCAAGGTGAGCCAATTAATGGCTTAGCCGTGAAAAGCTCAAGTTCGTCAATAAGTTGGTTAAAGTTGCTTCAACAGTTTGGCACCAAGGCCAAGGCTTGCATGATGTTAGCGATTATTTTGTGTGTATATGGCGTGTCTGTGCCGGTCTCCTCCTATTATAAGTCAATAGCGGTACGGGGTGTATCATGAGCCGAGGCTTGAAGGAGTTTTTCACCTCGACCCCGCGGCAGTCGGCGCCTGGCACATCACGCACTGAATTACCCTGCTAATACAATGAGGAGCGACATTCTACGAGCTAGTTTCGACAACAATGTGCCACTTATTTATGGGCATAGTGTGTTGCCAAGGATACGGCACAATCGTTTATCAATTATTAAAATATAAAGCGTCAATAACTAACAGCTTAAAAACATGACACATCAGAATAACCAAGTTCAATAAGTTATTGTTACTCTAAAATCGATTTTGTATCTATCTATACGTTTTAATCAATACAAAAACAAATTGGTTCTTAGCTCTATAGACAAATAATTGAGTACTTACCAATGTAACAGTATTTGGAGGCGGAGAGGCCCCCGTCAGGCCCTTGCGCCCGTCGCAGACCGAACTCTAAGAGAGACACATTCTTCCCAGCTACCATTCTGTACCGCGCCGCGTTTGTCGCCATCAAACTAAGAAACAAAACATAGCCATATTGATTCACGAAGTTGAGTTCGCTGCCCAGTCGTCGGGACCTTGACTATAAATCAAAGGGTTCAGGGTTCAAATCTCGTCTGAGCATGTTTAGGAATACTAATGTGAACTAAGTTATGTGATGTTCTATGTTTATGTTCGCAATAACATAACTTTAAATTTAAATAACTTTACGTGACGGATCATCAGATACGAAATCATCAGATTTTGAAAACCATTATGGGGAAACGTATTCCACGGAACTGTTTTTCTATGTTTATTTTCACAATAACAATACTTTACGTGACGGATCATCAAATACGATGAGAGAAGCCATTATGGGGAAACGTATTCCTCGAAACTGGAAAAAATCAGTGTTCGAAAATGGCGACACGGTTTAGGACCGGTCATTAGGTACTAACTAGAGGAATGTATATGCCATTTTTATTATATATAGATTAGGAGACAACCAGTGTCAGACAAATACTTTCAATAAATGTATTGTACTTGTACTTATGTTGAATAAAAACATTTGAGTTTGAATTATGCATTTAACTAATTCATGCAAAAAGCTCGTCATAATAATTATATTTCCAAAATACTGATATTCGAAGGCTAGATAGCTAAATCTGGTTGGCTTGATTTAGACTGTGGTACACGGCATCCAATTAGAACGACTAGTCAACCCTGACAACAAGCGATACAGCAATCGAGAGCTTATTTACATGAACGAGCACTGATATTAACACTATCGGTGACTCTAGCGTAATTTCCGATTGCTTTTTGATATGTTAAAAATGCTACAAAAGTTGCAACTTGTTATAGAACTTTTAAAAAAGTCATGGTTTTTGCTTTTAGAAATAAACTTTTAACAAACCTCGAGAAATGAGCAGGTGCTAACTACCTGCCTTTCATTCCGGGATATCGTAGGAAGGGACGACTCTTATACACGATAGGGGTAATGGAATCTACTGGGCGATGTCTAAGCAACCACTTACCAATATTCTATATTAATGCCATCACGATCCTAATAGTTAATATATCTTAAATATTTTGTACACTCGGAAAGGGATTAAGGGACATGAATGTATAAGTATGTAAAAATGTTAGTAAAAGCGATTAAAACTATAAATTAACGTCACTCAGATCCATGGATTTTATAAGTACATATAACAAAGTATTAAATACGCAATAACTCTAGCCGTCTTAAATAAATAATGAGTCAACAACGTAAACAGCAATTGCAGTTCTAGATAAACATTAATTGTTTGTGTACTATGATATTAATAGGGTATTAGTACTATTAAAGTCAGGATAAACATAATATAAAAAAGCATAAAGAAAAGAAGATAAGAAGTACAATCAACTTTAAACACACATAAAGTGTATTTCCTTTGTCATTGCTTTTTAATGCGTTTTTAAATACGCATGGGTTACATTCTTGATAAATACGAAGTGACTTAAAGCTCTCGTAACATTTAACAAAAAGGAGGAGGTTGGAACCTTTTCTGCTCTTTCAGAAGCTTGATTGACTACACATCTTTTATAGTGTTTTTCATCATATATTGTAGAGCGAGATTGACTTGATTTAAAAGGGTTCAATGTTGACGAAGTTACACCCATATGCACGCAAATCCGTAAGTGATTATGTAAGGATAACATATGTATATAAGGATTTACGTCCTGGATTGTTTTTGATCGTAGACGGTTCGTCATTGGTGGACATTCAATAAACTTGATGATGAAAAGTTGATTTATACTATTATTATTATATATTTTTTTATTTAAATAAAATGCCACCATTCAAAACCTGAAAACACCTATGTAATCAGTAGTAGGAAGTTCGTTTATAGCAGTGAGGTAAAAGAAATTAAGTAGTATTTAATCAAACATAAAATAATACGAGAATGCATGAATTGTACACAAAAATAATAAATTCCCAACCAAAACCTATCCTTAACAGTACGTTACCTATATTTTCTCATATATTGTTGTACTTTTAATTATTTTCCAAAGTAATTTGTCATGATAATTCAAAGCCGCAATAGACACTCTCTGCCTATCGTATCAAGGAAGTAGAGGTGTGAATACTAGTATTAATGCTTTAAGTACAGAATGCATACATAGCACATACTCATATAGGGTTGATTACACCAATTAACACTAACAATGCAACTCACCTTGCAAAATTAACCAGGGTTAACAAGGTTGTCTCCAACAGTTGGGTGATGATTAGTGGTCCTTCAACTCGCAGGAGAGGCACTCTGCAACAAGATTGTAATTAATTGCAGTCACACTGATAATTGGAACAGATAATTAATAAATTAAATACTCATAGATAAAAATGACATATTTTATTGATAATATTGAGCTACTTTACAAATTTTATACTCGTAGATAATTTTTTTTCATGTATTATTTTAGGGGGAATATAAATTATTACAATCTTAATATAAGTTATTGACTGCTTGCCAATTGTAATTCTAAACTTTTAACATAATGTGGACCTTATTGAACATCATAAATAATAATAATATTCCTTTATTGAAACTCCACAATACGTTAAATAACACAATAATACTGACGAATAATTATACATTACAAAATTAAATAATAAAAATGTTATATACGAAAAAACGTCGTTAATCAGAACTAAATGTCAGTCAATTAGTGTGTTGTGCCGCGGAGATATTAATGTGAATGTTTCAGAATACTCAATTAATTTTCCCATCTGCAAATCATATCAAATCTTTAGATGTGTAACTAGTGTAGAAGTAATGGATAACACAGTTACCTATTTTCTCAATCCTGGTTAACCACTATCAATTCTATGTCTTTCAAATACGTTAATGTGCAGAATATAAAGTATGTACATGTTCATAAATTATATAGTTACACTAAATAATATCAAAGGCACAGATAATAAAATACTACTGACTAGTGTGTGTTATAAACAACAAGTGTTAAAGAATAACTGGCTGTTCAATGGGTATTGGCAGAGGAACAGTTTAAGTCTGGTTGTAGCAGATGCTGTAGCAGTACCGTTTCACAACATAATACAACTTCAATGTCTTGTAAATTGTATCATTTACATATTGTGAATAAAAATGTTTATGTTTTTCAATATCTTACCTTGGAAAGACAACAGAGCCTTCTTCTACTGCACTAAGAGTCACATCCTTGCATGTCAAGTCTTTTAAGTAGGTAAAGAACTCTGGTTCAATGTTTGGAGGTAAAGTTTCTTTCAAATACTGGATATCTAAAACACAAAGTTTACGTTTTACTACCTTTTTATATAATCACCCATAAATATCATCAAAGAAAAATTAGTAAACAATTTATAAAAAGAATTGTGAGAGGAAAACTGAGAGCAACCTGACCAACTATTATCTAAACAGATATACGCAACTGTAAATAAATGTGTGAGTTAATTTTTCTCATAAAGGGTGCAATAATAAAATAAAATATTGGTCAGTCGTTAAAGGCAGTAGAAAAATGTGTTTTATATTAATGTTATATTGTATTATACTCACCACTGTCTGAATAATGAAAGTTTTCCAAAAACTTCAAACATTCATCAAGCCCCGCAAATATTGTGAATTCTCCATGGAAAGGGTTGGTGCGAAAAAACAAATCAAACACTGCAATATCATCTCTCTTTCCTGATTTCCAATATGCATATGCCATGGTTATTTGATATAAATCTGAAATTGTAATTTTGTTTATCAGCATTGGAATTAACTTAAGAAAATATAACCTTTGTACATCTAAGTAAATTTAAAAATATTTATCAAACATGTCGTTTATTATAGATTAAAATAATGCAAATCACCTGTGAGTAGTGGTTGGACAATACTATTCTGAACCATGTCGGTATTCCTGGCAGGTTCTATTTGAGACATCTTCGTGATAATTTGTACGAGCAAGAACAACGAACGTGCTTACTGCAGGAATCTCAACACGATACTAACTAGACTAGAGTTGAATGCATCGCGCGCGACGTAGTCTTGCTCATCAACGAGCATACCGATCGTACTTATCAAAGTTATCAATCGTGTTAGTAGGTATTCGAGTATTCCTCAATCTGAAAGCGAAACTATACACATGCGCAGCTATTCTTGTCGATCACAACACAATAAACACTACTTAAAAGGTCAATTTTGAAGGTCGATTGAATATTTCTTTTCACATCAACTTTCGTTTCGTAACTTTAAGTTGAATTCCTAAAGGTCTATAGATGTTGATACACTTGAATAGTAAATATATATTATAAATTTATGAATTATGGGCAACGTGTTTCTCATTAGTTTGTAACTAATTTAACACTTTAAATGCGAAATTATACCAATTTTCAAATGAAAAGAAAAGAATCAAAACACTATATTTTTTTATAAAAATTAGTACTTTACTTGACAGTGAAGTGACAATTAAACGTCATACTGTAAAGGATGTTTTGCATTCACATTACAGTGTGACTACCAATATAGTTTTACAATGAAATGCAACATAATTATATTGCCAAGAGGTCTAGACACGCAGTAGCATGTCAAGCCGAGTTATAATATAACAGGTGGGCTTTGTTGTAGTAGATTTCACAAAAAAGATAATTGCTATACTTAGTAATACTGTATAGTATTATATTATCTGTGGTAATACTTTGAATGAGAATTTTATATAATGTGAATGAGAATTTCCCCAAAATCCAATATTTTTTCCACTTGACAAATGCATTCTGTGGATAAGTGAAAAGGAGGAATTAAAAATGTGGGATGGAAAACAATGGTGAAAGAATTTTCATAATATTTAATAATGCAGTTTTATTACCAAAACTGTTTTCAGTTAGATTGCCGTAAACACGTATATAAAATACGCCACAGCCCTTGTTAGTTAGCTTAGTGTAGGTAGTGCATCTCAAACAGAATATTTGGAAAACATTTATCCACATACTACGAAAGTGTTTTTTTAAGAACATCACTTTTAGCAAACAGAAAATTTAAAATGGATAATAAAAGACAGTTATGTATGATACCACTTAATTTTTTTTATTGCACACTTGTCATGTACTTATTTACAACCTAATAATACTATTTCTTGTACCTATACTAGAGTACCCGCCACATAAGGTGGCAGTTGGAGGCGTCGCCACAGTCGCGTAATCCAGTGTTGCCAGTAAACACGCCAAAACTAGCACTCACTGTGCCATACGGCTCGTTACATTATATTGAGGTTTCATTTGTAACGATCTTTGGTTGCAGAGCTATAAACTCAAATAAAACAAATTAATATACCAAAGTCAAAAGTCAAAATATTTTTATTCAAAATAGGCCCTATCATAAGCTCTCTTTGAAAGTTATTTTATGATCTAAGTACAAATTAAAAAAACTATATATTGACAAAAGGAATATATATGAGTGAAGTGGAAGGGCGGTTACGTAGGGGCCGGCCTAATAAGACATATATGTAACAGTCAGATAGACGCTATATTGAAAAAAGGTGACGTTAAGAGTACCTATAACCGCCGAGAGTGTATTAGAGAATGTATGAATGTCAATGAAGCGAAAGTGGTCTGTCAGGATCGGGACAAATGGGGATCCGTGATCTCTGCCTACCCCTCTACAGGGAATCAGGCGTGATGTGTATGTATGTATGTAAAAAAACTATTTCAAACATGGCACTGAGCATTGTCTTTACATATTTTTACCGAGGTTAGTTCACCAACCATTTCGGCTGCTCAAGATGCCACGTCATGAAGACCACGACCGCTCTGATAAGAGCGTAACGATTGAGAAGAAGAAGTTCAGCGGAGACCCTTGGAGAAGAACTAACAAGAAACTCCAGAAATCAATTTATTATAATCACCCTTAACAAACATAAAAATTACAAAGAGTGGGCAAAAAACACAACGCTGGTAATACTAAATTTACCTTTCATACAAAATAACACGCAATGGCGGAAACGTCAAATTTAGTTCCAAGTTTGGCTACTGCCACCTTATGTGGCGGGTACTTTAATATATAAATTATAATGTATGAGTATGTACAGTAAAAAAAAAACTAATTCTGCATAAATCTAATACCACAGTTGAAATACAGCCTGTATACTGCCTTCCTATGATACAGAAATATTTAAATTAATATTGGTATTAAGCAAACACCACCATGAGAAAAATTTTAAGTAGTACTTTGATAATGAGGACGGCAGTATAACAGCTCTACCAGAGATCAATTGATATTGCGAACACAGATTCAACAACACATTATTGTTGTTTCAATAAAGCATTCCTCGATATATGGTATAAGGGACACTCAATCTCCGCATGGTAAATATCATGATGTACGAGCAAGCTTTTACGATGAGCAAATTTGTCTGGGCAGAATTTACATTGATATGGTCGGATGGTCGTCTTTGCCAACGGTTCATGCTCTACCTTCATGTGGAACTGAAATAAAAAAAACTTACATTATATTAAATCCGATATCTCTTAAAAAAAATATATATGGATTTTTCTTTAGGTGCTATTGTGATAACAAATGAGTTTGTGATGGCCATAGACTCTGAACCCTGATGCAGCAAGTGTTAATGATCAAAGGTATAGGGTTGTTAGAGTTATCATTTCAATACGATTTGCAAAAGCATTAGCATGGCAACACTTGATAAACAGATTTGCACAAGTAATTTTTGTTAAATTTAAATCAATGACTTCTATGTGATTATATTTTATAATTCATATATTTCATTCAGAGAACTACTATCTAGTTTAAATTTAAATTATGCTACACTTTATAACAATAGGCTATGTCGAAAGAAACTCAATTGCTCATAAACTATCTAATACTCACATTTAAGTTCTCCAATTTCATAAAAGACGCATTGCACTGTTTGCATTGATGCTTAAACATATCTTTTCCGACTAAATGAGGAGAGCTAGCATCATTATCTGAATCAATCTCTTCAAACAAGCCTAGTGGGTCATTGGCATTACTATAGGCAGGTTTTAGGCTTTCTAAATCCTCCACTTTTCTTCCTGGATGCATTCGTGTTCTGTGAGAGTAGCAGTTGCCGGAACTTGCAAACCTTTTATCACAGAACGGACACTTGTAGGGTTTCTCCCCAGTGTGCTGGTTGAGATGGAACTGTAATAGATAGTAAAAATAGGTATGAAATAATGGTCTTTGTTCATTTTAGCATAAGATGTTATTTATTTACTAATACTATTCAGATATTACAGAAATTTCTAATGCGGTATGCAAAAATATTTTTTTTCTTAATTCCCTAGTATAAATTTATTGATGTTGTGGTCATGTTTACATTGTTTAAATGGAATAAAATGATGATTTTAAATATTTATGGTAACAATTAAAAAGGACTGCATGAAACTCTAGTACTTATTCTTAACTTTCAGAGGCAAGCAATGATTGTGTTTCTATATTAATTAATAAATACGAAAGTACATCTTACAGGAATTATAAAGGGATCACTAGAGTTATAACAAGTATAATGCCAAATTCTAAGCCACATATGAATAACTATGTATTATTAGTATCTATATTGACTTACTATTTTTATAGTTAACCTTACCTTTAAATCCTGTTTCCTTTTGAAGCGTTTTCTGCACACTGTGCATTTAAATGGTCTTACATCGCTATGGGAGACACTGTGTGTTTTCAAATTGCTACTGGAACTGTAAGTACGTCCACATATATTACAGGAAAAGGCTTGCACAGGTGAATTATGATTTTCCATATGAATTTTTAATCTTTCATGTGACCTGAAACTGAAGTAATGACATTAAATTAGCATGATAATAAACATATTGGACAGCACACTGGTGAGATCTAGTAAAAGGTAAATGTCAAATACAAGGAGATATTCACACCTTTAAGTCCCTAATAGGATAGGCAGAGTCTATCAATCACCATCTACAATGATCCTGGTGAATCTCTTGCTTCATTCACACCCTTCACCCTTCTCATACATGCTTAATTAGTATGATATTTACAACATTTTGGAACGAATAACTATACTACTAAAGGATTTAAGATGTCATAAAATAAGCACATGTATTGAGTAATTGATTTGAACAAGATTTAATAAATACTTACATTCTACCACATACTGAGCATGTGTTTTTTATTCTATGGTCTTTGAGGTGGCAAATCAGGTTCATACGATTTTGAAATACTTCACTACACTCAGAGCATTGATAGTTGTTGAATATAGGTATTTCTCCAGAATGTATCCATGCATGATTTTTTAAAGCCAGTTCTGTTTTAAAACCTCTTTGGCATAAACTACATTTGAACGGTTTCTCAGCTGGCATTTTAGAGTCTTTGTCATCCTCAGTTTTTTGGTCAGCATTATCTGTCTTTTCCATATCATCTTGTTTGGCATCTTTTTTAATGAGTTTAATAGTTAAGTTTTCTCCTTCCAAGCCGTGTAGATGAGCTATATTTTCCGAGTCTATCTCATCTTTGGGTGAATTAAGCATTTCTGCATTTTGTAGTACAACCATTGGATCCACACTCACTTCCATCTCAGTGTAAGAAGGATCGTCATCTATTACTTGGATTGTATCTATGTTATTGGATCTAGGTTCTTCACTTATCATTTGATCAATATAAATACTGCGGGTTGTAAGAGTGTCCTGTGCTTTTCTTGCCATATCAATGAAATCACAAACAGTTTGCAATTTGGTACAGCAGCTGATGCATATATTCTTTGGCAACTTGTCATCTTCGTCAACCTGGAATTATACATAAAAAAATGTACCTATCTTGCATTAAAAAACTTTATTAAACTTTAAAAGTAACATTTTTTGATTGCTTACTAATAGTAAAGCAGTGTCTAAAGGACAAGTTAATATTTCAATCACAAATGAAATAATTACTTAAATTGTGAATTGCTAAATTCAGTATTAACATGACGATCGTTAGTCAACATCCAATAATAAATTATTAGAAAAAAAAGTTGTTTCTCTTGCAAATAAAATTTATTTAACATTTTATGTAAGAAAAGAAGTGATTATTTGGGTCACTATTCAGTTGTTACACAGTAAACATAAGTTACTTACCTCAATCAATAAATATCTGTTAAGTTTGTTTTTGAGGAGCATAGCTTCAGCTTCTTTACTGAATATCATAACTGAAACGTCCTGTTCTTCAGCACATAGCCTGCAGGATCTCTCAAAACTCTCTTGTAATGTTAAAGCCATTATTAACCCTTAACAGTTAACCTACATCCCTAAGCGCATGAAACAGTTTTTTAATGATTTTTTTTACCTCTATATAACGCGCACAGTACATTAGCGCATGCGTATTAAACGTTGCTATAAGCGGTATCATGTATAGTTCGTCCATAGCAAGTTCAATAGTTAGTTTAACGATCTTACTTCGCAGATGTGCGTTGCGGACTGATCCCAGGTTTTCTGACTTGCGCAATGGACTTAAGAAGGACCAAGGGTTGGCTGTATCAACATAAGTACCTGCGCCAAATGGAAACAGCTTTCTCTTCATGAATGGCATAGCTTTAATTTAAATTAATTAAACTCAACTATAGTAACCATGGAGATAATATACAAATTTTAATTTGCAAACACATGAAATTAGGAAACTATACATTAAAATAAATAATGTCAGTCACTATGGAAATAACTTTGCCAATGACCAGTTTTGTTTTTGTTTCGAAAATTTGCGCCCCTATAATATAAATATGTATCTATGTATGTAGAATTCGTTGGTAGATATAATTCCAGTGCTAGTATGGTCCGTAAAAATAAAGTTAACTAGCTGTCATTCTTCCCGGCTTATAGAAGAAGGTACAAAAGTAAGGCATTAGGGGAAAATGAAATTTAATAGGCGATGATCTAGCATCTTGTCACCAATGTTATGTCATCACTACCCCAATATTTGTGCCAAAGAGCGTTCAACATGTTATATTTTCAAGGTTCTGTTCCTCCTGAAAGGGTTTTGAAGATTAGTTTGCTACTCATATGATGTTCTTCTTGTCATCACTAACATATTCAGTCAACAGATTAATGCTTCAACCGCGAATAAAATCTTTAATCTTTCGGACCCAATAGATGTGCTCATATTTCTGTCCTCTGTTAGTTGACTTTTAATTAGAAGCAACTTAAAAGTTTTAGGGTGATATTGATATTAGGGTAGTAAAAAATACTTAGAATTACTAAGAAGTTTCTAAGTAATCTAAGTACCTAGTTTGTAAGTAATCATGCAATTTTATACCCTCAGGTTGTTTATAGCGGTTTGGATAGGCATTGCAAAGAATTTATGTCATAGCTTCCCAAATGAGTATTTACATGTTTGCATTCTGTAGCCTGCAATACAGGTTGACCTAATCCAATTAGAGCAGAGTAAATGATGAGATTAATTACATTTTCTTTGAGAAATCTTTAACAGCCACAGGTGTTCCATTGAATTTTTACGGCCAGTGTTCTTTGTTATTGGACACAGGACTCTGGATCGCAGTGCCGCTGAGCCGAGCGCAGGCCAGGGTGTGGAGTGGTGGTGGCGGAGGCAGCCGGAGGGCCGCGGAGGCCGAGGGGAGCAGACCGGTCCTCGCGGTGTGTGGCGCGGCGCGGGTGCGCGTGGGCAGAGGGCCGCGCGGAGGGGGCGGAGCGAGCTTCACGACGTCAGTCGCGCACCGAGCGCTCAGTCGCTGATACGTCTGCGCCGACCCGCTGTGCGCCAGTGTTGTGTCTTGTTACAGGGCCAGGTCGGCTCACTCACCTCCGATCCGACGCAAGATGGCTCTCAACGCCGACAGTGAGAAGGCCTCCAATCCGGTCCTGCGCGTGGACCAGGATTCGGAGACGGTTCTGCAGTCGCTATTCGACACAGTGTTGAAGCCAGACTCGAGACGGCCGCTACAGGTGCCTCTCCGAATGCGGCAACTGCCCAAATCCTTTTTCAACCCACCGTCCACTGGGTCCAAGTCGCCGTCCGTGTCCCACTCGAGGGAGAACTCGGCTGACTCGGCGTTCGGCTCCTCCGGCACGGGCTCCGTGCAGGTGTCGCACTCCCGCGCCCACTCCTCTCCAGCCAGCCTTCAGCAGACGTACGCGGCTGGCCAGCAGACGCAGCAGCCCCCGCTGCACCACCAGCACTCGAAGCAGCGCTCCTACGACGTGGGCTCGCACCTCAATGACGACCTGGGACCTCTTCCGCCTGGGTGGGAACAAGCGCGCACTCCGGAGGGACAGATCTACTTCTTAAAGTGAGTAGAGTCTTGTTTGTTCAACGTTTAAAACTAAAAACTTACGACTCAATTATTCTACCTATGAGCTCATTATTTTATGTTATGATATCTTTTCATTGATTTGGTGAATGGATGTATATTCTAGCTACTCATTAGTACATTTCAATCTTTGTTAGCCTGAGTAGGACACATCAATCTCAGATTACCTGTTCAACACTTGTACGGCTGCCGCCCTCTTGTTTGGCTCGTTCTCTGATGTGGGATTTTTCTAATCGTGTCTACCTAGCATAGTTGTTGGACCTAGCATATAATAATAATGAAAGATAATTTCTTTTCTGGATTGTACGTGTTCATATTATGCATATAAAGCGAAAAGGGGACTATAAACTACCTACAAATACGAGTAGATGCTAGAATAACTATAATACATTATGATTAAATAAAAACTATTGTTTGTGTATTTCTAATTATGATGATGTAATTAAATATCATTTCATTGTTTACATTAACTAATTAATAATTGTCGGGTGTCACACACCTTCCATTGCTATAAATATTTGACAAATCGAGTGCCTTATAATGGCACGTCTATGGCAAATTAGACATTGGTCAGGGAAGTATCAGCAATTGAATGTATCATAACTTGCCAATTTTAACATAAGCAAACATTACTTAGTCTATTCGACGAGATAGTAAAAGATTTACTTGAATTGATTAATTCACGAGCAAAGCAATAGTTTGACTAAACAGACTAATAAGTTAAATAATAACGACTCCACTTTTGATTCAATCATTGAAATCAAAAATATTTTGGGATGATTTCATCAAAATACACCTAGTTTCCTGTAGCTCCACTAAACCGTACCTAATGCTTGGGACGATACTCATTACGTTATCTAATCTTTTTGAAGCTTCTTAGATTATAAACGTCAAAGTAGTGAGGTGAATCATAGTCACATTTGAGGCAAAATTGTTTCTGGAGAAAGTCATCTAATTGATAACCTTCGAAAAGGATTGTTGCATATTATTCTAACAAAGGGGATAGTTTCATCTCTTCTTATTTTTGAACTACTGAGTGTCCTAGTGTACTAAAATTACAAAAGGTTATATTAGATACATGTCTATGATAAAAATAGATATTCTATAGAATAATAGAATAATCTTCTTTAAATGTTAGGAACCTGTAATGTTCGATGTTAGTCGCACTCAAGTGCAATTTCTGTTCTTTGATCGAAACAATAAGGATTTTAAAACTATTGTCATCGATGATGTTTAGTCATTTAAACTTCAATTATCATTTAATGTCCACTTAATATACATATTTATGAAACGTTACAAAAGTACTGTAGTAAATTTTCTAAGTTTTTCTGAACGCAATAAAACTTAGCAACGCTGATTATGAATCTAATTTTGCAATCCACGGTCTACCTATGCGGGATACACGTATACCTGTTGAAAGAAAATCTAATTTTAGATTGTCTTAATGTTTTTTTTTTCGTATTGACTAGAGATGCAAATTGATTTGGCGGTCTACCAACAACGACGTGCCACTTACTGTTAACTTCGGATTGGCGCCTTGGAGTGTCCCTTATTGTTTTTTAGTCTTTACCAAGAGAACACATTAATGTGTCTCGCATACGGTACATTTATCTGTTGGGCCTATGTCGCAATGATTTTGGTTATCTTCATTGATTTCTACGACTCCACAGTTGTCTGACACTGTTTCTTATTACGTACGGGATTTTAGAATCAATATGTTTTGTAAAGAAATTGAACAATACGATCTACTTTTGTCACCCTCAATCAAAGTTCTTCATATGTTATTAATTACAAGTATTATGTATTTAAATTCAGGCTTATAAGTATTTCATAAAATTAGCCTGTACCAGAACCCCATTTTGATGTTCATTTATTTTGTAAATATACAGATATAATTATAGTTTCTGTCTGATAGATAACACACGATACTAAGCTCTGTTCTTGGAAAACTCTACACCGTTTGTATCTGTGAAGTACAGAAAGCAGGGCTCCATACGTTATTTCCTTTTAAGTGTTGTATTTTGAATTCTTAATCAAAGGAGCTCTCTGCCATGAATACAAACTTAGCATAAATTGTTGTTAAAAAGGTAGGAGAGTTCGTTCACCCCTTGTGCCTTATTTAAACAGGTAAAATATAAACATGGTGACCAATAAACTGACCAGTTCATTGCTAGTTATTGAGATTAGCTGTAATTTGAAAAGATTATGTTCTCGAAGCTTTTAAAGAGAAGTTGTGGTGAACTAATAATAGCTCTTACAATTTTGTTTATATTTTTACTTTCGTCGAAAGTTACATTGGTTTGTTAGTGTTTGGTTATATCTGGCAGTTTCAATAGGTCATAAGAATTGGATATTAGTGGCTGTGTAAGGCGAAGACTTAGTAGGAGGGACACCCACTACGAAACGATTTTTTCAATGTTATTACGAAGAAGGCTAAACGAACATCCACTGATTTAAAATAATACAACAAACAGTAGTTGTTTCTATGAAGATGTTATTTTGACGTTTTTTTACCCAATATTTTGTGAATACAAGAAAAGCGGAAAGGTACACGTAACCTTTTCTGGAAATTAGAACAATGTGAACAGATGGTCTTTTTGTTTCTGAGTATTTAGTCGTTTGAAAAGATAAAAGTAGTTCTGTTCGTCCTTCATAATAGTACAATAAAACCGTGACGTATCTGTACAATGAAATCACAGTTGTGTTTGAGTCGGTGCGGTGTGCCTAAGTCTGTCCCATGAATTGAGCGCCGTCGCAGGTAGCGAGGTGACCTAACGGCATACCTTGTTAATAGTATTTTTGTTTCAGAACAAAAAACAAGCCATGTTAAACTTTCTCCAGTCTCCTACAAACGTAATATTGTTCGGTTTCATTTGCTATCTTGACTAAATTTCAATTTCAAGGATAGTATTATGGCGAAAAGATTATCTTCTTTGGATGTAATCTGTATAACAAACATGTGAGATATAGTGCTTTTAATACTTTAGGTTGGATTTACAATTGGCTTATCATAACTGATTATTCACACTTAATATGTTCATACACTTTCGCGTTCATAATGACACGTGAGCACAACAGATTTTTGAAGAATATTTCCTCAATTCAATCTGTTGCTAGGGACAAAGTTACCTACCTGTAAGAAATTTAGTTGTAATAATAACTGAACAAAGCATCTTACGTTATCATAAACTAGTTACAAATAAGTTTTTTCATTGTATTAATAAAGAGATTGTTATATCATTAGTAAAAAATATTAAGTTAATAAACTGCTTACAAAAAAGTGATCGATAACGATTTGTATTTATGAAGGCACCAAAAAATCAATTGCCGCAATAAATGGTTGTAAACTTATTTCTATTTTGTTAACAAATGTCCGTAATAAAATATCGCCAAATACAATTGTAAATCCATTTGCTGTAGGGCTGGTCATTGCCTAAACTTTGATGTCTATTTAATTAGCAAACCACTAACAAAGCTAAATAAATATTTGATTTACTTAACCGAAATGTCAATCTTTCTGTTCATGTACAGAATAAAATACGATTATCTGCCTCGCTACTCGTCTGAGAGATTTTAAGGTCGGCATTCTAATAATCCCTTCGGTCATTATGGATGTCAATTGAATGCATTAATCGTAATATAGTTGGGGCTGCCTTCAAAATCTGTTTTCTAATTTGGTCCTCCACGATCGTATCCTAAGCGTTCAATATTAATTTCCCAACATTCAGGTTGTTCAAGTCGTGTTTTGAAGCCAAATGCCATCTGGGTTGTTATTTCTAAAAAGGTTGAGCTATCTTGTAAGATGTGCATTGGTTGTACGGAATAGAGAAGTACACAATCCATTTTGCACGCTCTAATTGGTGAATGTTGGCTCCAGACAGACGACTCTTAATATTTTCGCGACGATCCATTTAAATATAACTATAGACTTCATTTGTGTCAGCCGAAATAAAGACCATCTTTCAACTGTCATTTTGCTTGATTTTTTTTCAATTTTGTTATCAACACGGAAGTGGAATTTTATTGGTTTAGTTTTTTTCGAATATGTAATTCTAGAATTAAATTAAGCAGGAGAAATGAACTTGTCTCGATGCATTGATTGTTTTACTTCCATTCAGAATGTTTTGATATTTTTTACATCATTTCATGTTCAATGGCCGTCGACGTCCATTGAATATTGAGAGCAACATTTGAAAGTGGGAAATTAGCTCTGTACTATCATACAATGCTTCTTAGCTTCCTTATTTGTTTATCTGAATCAGTATTAAATCTTAAGTTTATTTTCATCGGGGCTGGTACCAAACTTCACCGAGACTATGTTATTTTAAGTGGATTTGATGCTCGCACACCACCTCTTATAGAATTTTGTTTTATTTAAGTAGGTTACGAAATTTCAAAAAAAAAAACTGAAAGAAGTACGTTGAATCAAATGAGAATTGATATTCTTATTTTAGTTCGGTATTTTAATTATTGCGTTATGAAGCTTACTTGTTTTTGGGATAAAATAATTCCAAGTTCTTTACATTGAACGGCGTTTCATTGTTGAACGCTTTATTGTCACTTTTTATATGCACAGGTGCCTCTGGACCTCGTACCGTCATCTTCACTCTTCGTAGTTTCAATAAGAGCTATCGCAGTATCCGTGTACAAAGCAAGCCGTCCAATGGCTTTGATAAGGCCGAGACAGAGGGACTCATTTATTACTATGCCCGTTCATATCTAGACCACACAGGCGCTCCATCATGGTAAACAAGCTACACATTGAGGAAAGCGATTAATGTTGTACTAAAAATGCTAACACTTAGGCATGGGACATGCGAATGGCCCTTATTTAGACAGTACGCCGTCAGGCTCTGACCATAACGGGAATCTGGTGGGCACAACCGTCAAGTCTAATTGTAGGATCAAAAGGGGTCAAGTGTGTACATTGACTGGCGCCTTAGGGCCACTTCGTTGACGTCGAACCCTCATACGCACACACGCAGGCCATTCACTCAGCTTAGTTGAAACTGTCTAGTAACACGAATGAAACTGTCGTTGCTAAGATTGTTTAGTATTTCCTGACTGTAACTTACCGTACAAATCATTGCTCTGGGGATGATAGAGCTCATTCAAATTGACTATCTAGCGCGTACTTGCCTAGCGATATCTCAGCGTGGCACCATTTAAGTGTTTATACTTCAAGCTGGTAATAATAAATATTATCATAATGTTATAGAAAACATATATTGTTCTCGTGACAATTATTACGTAAAAATTAGTTCGGTATCTATTCAATTGAACAATCATTAGTTATCAAAGGCTTTTACGAACAGTAACTACGACTTCAAAGACACGTTTTTTCAACTATAAATAGACACTTAGTTTTTTATAATTTCAATGTATGATTATCAACGTATGGCTTATGACAGATTGTTTCAATGCTAAATAAAAAAATATTAGTACATACTTTCTTCAGCAAAAGTTGATTTCACAACACGGCTTCACATCGTCTGATTGCATTGTAAGTAGCCTGTGCCCACAAAGACTGCAGGTTGACGTGTACGATGCCTGATTCGAATGATTTAATGAAGTGGGCGTTTGCACTTTGTGGTAAATTAAACCGAGATCGAGGTGCATTCGTTTTTCACCTCTCGCCGTAGTTAACGAGTGTCCGCTTTGTGATGTTGCCGCGGCCGCTCAGCCTCCGAGGTTGATTCCAATTTCTCGGAACTGTCTAAACGGCGGGATTTCTACCCCACCCCGCTCGGCTTCGGCACAGCTCTCTTAGGCCCTTGCTTCTGCTTTTTATATTTATTGCTTTCTTTAGATGGGACAAAGATTGCCAGCGCAAATTTGTTCTATCTCACTTTTTTACTGCTCCATGTCTAGGCCTCTATGTTTTATAAGCTGCAGCTAAATTGAAGCGGCACTTAGAGCATAAATACGAGGTGCAACGACAACAAATACATACAACGTAACTGGTACGCTAGATGGGCTAGCTTTGTCGTCACTTCAGAATTTATTGTTCTTAATTCTATCACCTTATTTGACTGAGATATTAAATGCTTCTAGTCTTTATGAGCCTCTATGCTCTTGGCAACTTATATCTATAATTCCTGCAATGAAGCATTTCAGGTGCTTCCATACAATATAATAATGTGTGTATACGGGAGGAAAGATTGGTCGGCGCCTGGCTCCATTCCTGTTCGTGTTGAAATAATTTTATTTTGGTACACCTGAGTTGTTAGCAACAAAGGGATTGTTTTTTCGTAGGCCGGTCGCTCGGCCGCCGAGTGTGAGGCGCGTTTCTCGGAACCGACATCGATGATTCAGTAATCTCGGAATACAGCCTTTTGGTTAAACGGCCGAAAATCGACTGGCTGCCGCAGAATGAATATTTTTTTTAATGATTTTTGTGTAGCTTACACATATATTGCTTAAGATACAAGGTAAAATGGCAGAAAAAGGTTTTTTGTAACCTGTATCTATCTCTTGGAATGAGGTAGGATCTATCTTCATCGAAGGTCAATAATCAATTGTACCAGATATAATGGATCATGTAAATAGTTAAACTTTAACATTATATTAATATATTCTTAAAAAAGAATATGTAATTTTCTAAAAGGGCTAGAATGTTCTTACTAAGATTATCTTCATAAGAACCTTGGATATTATTGATTTATTCCAATATTAAACGAATTTCAAAGAATTAACAAAGCTGCTGCGTTCAAGGGACGAAACTTTGCGGTCATTGCGAAGAAAGGCTAGAGCAAGACGGCTAACTGAGGAAACGCACACGAGAGACTGCAACAGACGCACAAACACTCGGGTCCAAAGTCCACGGCCTCCACAGGACGGCCAGTAGCCTGCTCTTGCCTCCATACATAAAGAGATATGATAGTAAACCTTGCGATAGGTGGATAAACTGCTGCAGTCTGCGTAGTTAGAAAGGTGATATCAATTAAGAGGGAGTCCTAATATTTCCGATTTCGTTCCCTAAATGGTCGGTGCAGATACGTACGTCAGCGGAAATGAATACTTCCTGTGTGCCGTACTATTTATTCATAAGCTGGCCATCATTATGAATGAACACTTGTATGGATGACACAGTGAAGTGTATTGGTGCCAGACGGACTTCCACCAACGCCGGACATGTGTGCCTCGTGCCCAATCTTTTTCACTTATTAACGTCTAATTATAGGGTACAGTGGCGCTCTATACCACATGACTCGCTGTGACTCAGACTGCCAAACGTAACAGTTTCCTACTCGTTGCTGCTCAGCTGGATTTGCGATTTCAGTTGGGTTATTTAGCTTGTAAATATTTATTTATGAAGGGGAATAAAGTAGGAATAGATGTAAAACATAGGCGTTGTTAATTTTTTAGCAAAACAGGACAACACGAGAAAAAAAAACGTTATTATACTACAGCATAGTAAAATATACACAGTTTAGAAACACGTACGATTGGCTTGTTGGACCGGTTCATAACGGTGGAGTAGAATTGGTGGTCTTGAGATGTTCTTGGAAATGTTTAAGTAGCTAGAGATAAGGCTAGAGCCGACGACCCGGATGCAGCGCCCCCCCAAACTGGCGCGGCTCTAGGTCACGACTATTTTTTCATAAGAAACAATTGCAATCGTGATGCCGCCATCGCGGCGCGTAACAGGGCGAAAGGAGATCTCGATCTAGGAGCTGCTCAAACACAGTCACATAAAATCGACAGTGGTTATAGGTGTATCGACTAATTTTTTGTTGCGTACATAGTACTTACTTTCTAAACTTAGATCCAAACATGTTGTTAACCTCTGGCAGCGAGAGGCGGCAAACAGCGAGTCAACCGCAAGGCCGACTAGTTGTGCAGCCGTACTCGGCGACCGACCGGTTGCTTTGTCTACGCTAATCATTCGCCTAAGATGATTATGTTCAAACATTCGAAACAAAAAGCGCCATTTGATCAATCAAAGTGTCACTCAAAATAGTATCAAACCATTGTTTCAACATACGTAAACGAGCAATAAGAACGCCCAAGGAAATGAGCAAAGGCAGCGGGCCGCGACAAAGCGGCGCGGGCGGCGGCGCCAAAGCTCTCACCTCAATTTTGCTTTTGATCTGATCAATGTAAATCAATCGGCTCGGATACGGCTTGCTTTTCAGTTGGCCAGCATACGCGTTGTCAAAATATGTTTGTATATTTATATATCTTCGTCCGTGTAGGATGATTGTAAAGAAACATTCATTAGAATACGCCCTTGGTAGCACCAACACTGAGAAAAAGCGACGTAATGTATGCTAGCAGTGTGTGTATTAAAACCATTTTGTCTAAAACAAGCGATCCCGTAATAAATGCAGGCAAACACCGGAAGTTACTGCGTCACGTCAGCGAACGTCTTCGTCTACGGTAGCCTATTACATGTACTTGTTTACGAAGTTTATTTATTTTGATATATGCACGTGACGTTAGCTGAGCTCATTCATAATATACTCTCACACAGACACACATTATAGACCTATCTCATACAAAACTAGTAAATTTAACGGAGCCATTGATTGAATCAACGTATCTAAACAAATCCAAACACTGAATTGAACATCAGTTCCTCAGCTTACAATCTACAACCAGCGTGCCTCTTCAGTAGTTCCAGGGCAAAAGCGTACAAGTATTGGATGCTTGTATAGTGTTACTGAATTATGTGTGCGTTTATTTACGTACGCGAGCGCCGACTTGCCCGCGATTCAAATATAGAACGCGCCGCATCGTCCGCCATGTTGTTCCTGTGGAAAACCCGTGCAGCCGCCAAGAGGACGCCGCACGCACTTCCAAAACTGACCAACTACTCGCAATAGACTAAGAGATAGAGGCCCATATCGTGAGATACTCATAAATTATAACCTACCTGCCAAACCTAGTATTGCATAGATCACATGATGATAAAAGCTCCAAGTCGGTGAGGTGTAAGGTACTAATTCCAAATGTTAAGATTTTTCCAATTCGTTTATGTTTTATATGAAAAGTTCTAGTGTAGCGTGAGTTTAACTTTAACAAAAAGAAAAGAAATTATTCCGTTTCACATAATTATTACAAATTGAATTTAATATTTGATCGACCGGATTTGTTTTTAATCGTAGTCGTTGTAATATAGGATAGTTACCACACAAGTCGTATCTACTGATAGTGTTATTAGGAAATTGCAATATGAACACGTTGTCGGCATTGACATTGCAATAGTTACGTGTGGTCAACACCATTCATAGTCCTTACCAGGTAGTAATTAGAGATGAAAATTGTATGCTACGTTTGTAACGCACACATAATAGTTTAGATTTCATAATTCTACCGGTGCATCTTTACCAGAAGTCATGACTTTGCTTTCTTGGAAATAAGTGTTTGTATTTTGGTTCTATACATGAGTATGCAAGGAATTAAATTGTTGTTCAAAGACAAATTCGTGTTCTATAATAAACATTCTAAATATTATTGTACTTCTGAAAGCAATCGGTTCGAAACCAATATCAAAATTTAATGGCACCAGTTGTCCACATACTAATGCTTCTCTACTTCTAATTTTGATGTCTTTAGAAGAATTACAATCCTCATTTACTCTATAACAACATATTTAACAAATGTACCCTACACGTACTAAAAACACACGTCACCAGTTCACTCCGGGCCCACAATCCGTGTTTGAGTAACACGTCCCGAGAATGTGGTGTGACGAAGTCGTGAGGATAGTAATTGTGTGCCGCAGCTACTTATGCTTCGAAATGCGGCGCAACGGTGACTTGGCTGTCTTGCATAAGATTAGAAGGCCTTCGTTGAGAGAAATGGCGGCTCTTTCCCAATGCACCTTGTCATCTAACGATTGTTCGCACTGCCACGGTGCTTATTCTAATTTCGCGAATCGTGTGTGTTACATTTAGTAACTTCAATAGGCCTATTCAATTGGGTCGTCGTTGCTCAACATTAACCTTTCCCTTTCTGAATGCCTATCTTTCGTTTTGCGCAATTCGTCTTAGTTGGAATTTAGGAGAACTTGAATCTTGATCTAGGATTTTGATTCATCACCAATATGTTCAAAATCCTCAGTGTAACTGAAGGTTTACTTAAAACTCTCTAAGAAAATTCATTTAAGAGGTGATTCAAGGTTAATGTAATGTTTTTATCGCACATACGAGCCATTCACAAAACGGAACTGATATGGAATAATAACCGTTTAAAGTTAAGAGAATTTTTTACGCTATTAAACTATGCATGCCTAATTTGGTGAAGTTTCTTTTAATTGTAACAAGTTGAAATGGCTTATCATAACTGGTGGTATTTATATCAATTTATGGATGTTTTTTAACTATAACAAACATATTCTTAGAAAAGATATATCGTATCGTGATCGAATAAAGTATCATGAAGTACGTATATGTAATAACTGAACGGTATCTACGGTAATCATATTTTGCTTGATTAATATCAATGGCATGTAAAGTAATTAAATAGAAGCCCAAAATTACAGTTATGGTTTATCTACCACTTGGTAGGTACTGATTAATCTTTTAATACAAAATTGTTTTTGTGTAAAAATGATTTTTCATATCGCGTATAAATAAGTACTAATTAAGTCATAATGAACTTCATTAAATTGTTAAATATATTAATAGACGTTCATTTATTACCACTATTGTTCCGAGGTGGTTCTTAACTAAATACATGGTTTGTTTAATAACAACTTAACGTAACTATAAGAATATTAATCGCTATGAATCAGTGTTGAACAATTGAATTTCATTTTAACGCAAAATTATAATTTGTATAAATTATTATTCAAATTATTCGTTTTAATATAGCCTGTTATAGGTAAAATTAATTTCCGATAAACTTTATTACCGCTCTGAGTTATAATATAAACCTTGCAATTCCGGATAATTTAAAAATAAATATTGCAATGAATGTATTCTCGTAAAACTTTTGAGATCTTGTTTTCATTATTCGATAGATCCATACAACTATAAAGAGAAACTCTTATTTTTATTTTTAAGGAAGGCTTGCATTGAATCAAAATTATTTTAATACATTTTCTATTTTTTTAAAAAAACGAGAGTTCTAAATCTTATATTTATACATATTATCTCAGTTATCCGTCAATATGTAGTTCGAACAAAATAATACGATAGAAATATCGTTGTACAGAATTTAAAAATAATACATATAACACGGTGTAACAACAAGCATAGGACCTTAAGACAGTGCGAGTACAAACAATCTAATCGACAAATCCTTTTTGATTACGTCACATATCACTCGTCGTTTATAAACCAGTGATAACTAGTATTCGCGATAACGTTTTTAAGTGCCTCATAACTAAAATCATTTACCTCAACCTGAATAAAAATACAGTTCCTCTAAATTCCCCTTTGCTAGTTTACCGTATTTGTGGTCTCCAATTATAAAATATTGAAAAGAAATTTGATGTCTCTCTTTTTAATTATAATTTTTTAATTTATGCTGTTTACGTATATACTAGTATATTATATCGAACCAAAACAAACGCGACCCTGAACATAAACAGCTGATTTATTTTTATTTAGTTAGGGGTAGTACAAGACAACGATTTACGAAATGAGCCAACGAAAGTGCAAGCGGTTGCAGGTGGATTCATCGTGACATTGTCGGCCGGGAACAGTTAATAGCCAAGCCAAGTTCATTACCAGTGCAAGTAAATTGATTAGTCATGCCCCCTCCTCCTGCCCCTGTATTGTCCGCTTCCTAAGGAAATATTTCAGCAATAATTACGATTGACGTTTAGTTCGCTAATTCGACACAAGCAAATGAACCATGCTAATTGTATTAAGACAGGGCTTCGGTTAACAGCGATTGTGCTCTTAGCAAGTAAACGGCTGTTGGTGATTACAAAACAATGTTTAGCAAACCCATTTATAAATCCGTATTTGGTACTAAGTACAAACATACTTCTTAGATATAAGCTAAACTTTAAGGCATTTGCCTGTGCTGTCCCTTTGAATTGAATACGTCGAAAGTACGTCAATAATAATAACTATTTTAATTTTGGATTAAAGAACTACCGCTATCTGATACTATCTTTAAAGAGTCGTTTAACTGTTTTTAATGTTGATTTGAGCAGTGTTATGAATGAATAATATGTGTATTTGAGAATTGGTGTCGGCAAGCCAGTTAGCCGGTCAGACGAGCTGGCTGCCTACTTTTAGAAGAAAGTAAAATAGCCATTCATAGAGATGGCCAGTCGGCCTTTGATTGGGTCCGGTCGCTGCGGGTCCGTTGAACCTCTGCACGGCCTCTTGGCTTAGACCCGACCACATACTTTTACGAGAACTATCTAGCTTCTCAATTACTAAACTTTTATTTATTGATATCGATTGAGATGTTGCAGATTAGAAATTAAACTTTCTTTTCATGATAAAACTATTGAAATGTAGGCACTCTGACCTAGTGTGTGCTGTAAGATAACTACAATGTATCTTACAATATATATTATGAAAAGTAAGTTAGGTTTTATGTTCGATCTTTTCTTAAACCAAACTCTACGTTTCACCATACAGATCGTGCCTCAAGGGACATTTGATGAATCTGTAGCATTTTTAGCTAGCCTAGGTTTCCTCAAGATGTTTTTCCTACACAAAACATACAGCATATTATCTGGATGGTCACGTATCTAAACACGAGAACCGGTATGTCAACGAGGCTGTGGGACAGTGTAAAAAAGTTCTTTACAAAAAATCTATGATAATTCAATGCAAGATAGATAGATAACAGTGAGTTTGTCTTAATCAGAAGTAGGCATATGCCAACGGTGACGGGACACGTCTGAAATGTAGGCCAAGGAGAGCGAAAGATATTCTATCTACGAGTATTAATCCGCATCTATTCGTATTTTCGTAACTTTTTTCAGGTAGGTAGCAGTAAAGATATATAGAGCTAACCAATGAATCTTTGTCGATTTGATATAAGTTAACTATGATACGTTTATTGTTAGTATTACCTAGCCGGCAGGAATCATTACTTTCTAATGATTGGCAAGAATGAAATGAATGTTCTTGTTGCTTCGATAATAGGAGTTGTAAATGAAATTATAAAATTATCTATATGATTACTTATAAAATCATAATGATCATAATTTATTGTTTGTTTTTCTGCTGCAAGTTAAAACACGTAATACATTACGGTTAAGAAGCGAGATTGCTGACAAATATTATAACCAAAACGAAATTGTATTATTTATTATTCTCGTTGAATACGTTTAGTACTACTCATTGTTTTGGGGTAGCCTCGGTTCTCCTGTTATTTTTGACAACATAATTGTGAACAGTTTTTGCTTAGCTAATTTTTTGAGCAGAGTAAATTGGATTACAATTCTTTAGTTATTAGTAAAGTAATGGTACTATTAAATAAAACCTAAAAGATTGATTGGCTCACATTGTGATATTATTAAACACGAGTATCTATCTAGGTTGTGACAGTTTTTACTAAACGGACTAGGAGATTACGTAACTCACACCTTTGTACATGTGCCGTCAACATACATGGATGGATCTTTGTTAATTGCTATGATAATTAATTGGTAATGCCCATTACGACTTCACTGATAAATTTGATTGAGTCATCGTTTGTTTCCATGTTTCCAAATGTCTGTTACTTAACCAAATCAAGGGATTGTATTGAAGATGATACTAACTAAGGATTCTTGCTTTTATTTTTTTTCTAGAACTTGCTATTTCCATTACAGTTAAGCTTTATTAAAATTAAGTTCTTTATCAGTTTTATGATGAATGTTTTTCTTAGCTAATATCCAAATTTTCACCAGCGATTTTATGAAATTACCCTAAGCCCTATGAAAAGTTTACTCTTGAATCTCGACTCACAAAAAGGGCGCTTATGCCAATATAGTAAAAAGTGGTTTTCCTTTTCCTTTTTTATCACTCGCATAATATAATTATAATTTTTCCTTTTTCCGCAACATGATTCAGTATTTCCTTCAGTTTCCACAGACAACATTATTTATTAATCTTTCCCTCTCTTTTCCAGCCACATATCAAAGACCACAACCTGGGAGGATCCGAGGAAGTCTCTGGCAGCCCAGGCCGTCACCAATGCGGTTCAACATCAGAGTGCAGAGACTCTGCTGCCACAGAGCACCCCAGCGCCCAGCATCACTCCTGCAGTCACAGCACCTGGTGAGTTTATGCTGGTAGAAAATGTAGTTGGACTAATATAAGTTTTAGATACTTAATATAGAACGTAGATGCACAAGTAATTGAGAAGTATTCTAAGGTATCTTAATGTTAAGAGAAAGAGGGTTAGTTGAAAAGATGAAAGGTTTGAAAGTTCCTACAAATAGTGACAGATTAGGCTATCTATTATGTACATAAAACAATTTAAAAGACACAAAAATTTAAAGAATATTTCAATCTATTTTTATTACAAAAGAGATGAATGGAGTCGATGCACAAGCGAGCTAGGTAAATAAGATCGTGTATTTAAACGGCTGAATAAGTACGCGCAGTCTTAATGGGTACTTTAGGGAAAACCTGAATTAATAATTTAGAGGGTTTCATTAATTTCTTTCATAACTAAGATTGGTGTAATGTTGATATTTTGTATAGGAATATATTTTAAAATCAGTAGTGATTCGATTGCATTTCATGACACGATCGATTCAACTATTTATTATTATTTATTCTGTATACGTTAGTACGCGTAGGTACTCATACAATACTCAAAAAAGCTTCAGTAAGATTACTGTTGGCAGAATTGGCAAGCTGAGATATTGCAGCGAAGTAAATAACCCAAATTCTAAAAGTGATTTTTACGAGGAGAATTAACGTGTTGTTTCCGTCGACTGATGTGCGACGAGCGATGAAAGGTGTTTGGAAAACACGATCTAACCAAATTAACCGCTACTCTGACACGAGTGGCAATGACTCTTCAGCCTTACGAAATAAAGAATGGTTTTCCTTATTCAGTGGGAATGATAATGTGGTCGTTCAGGGATGGAACTCTCCTCGGCGCCTCTCGGCGACTGAAAGTGGTGTTACGCGCAAATCGTGTCCAACTATTTGGGACTTTAAACAAGCCACCTACCCACCTAAAGCTATAAATAAACACTCCAAACCAAAAATAACTTGGATCGGTCAGCTGTTAAACACACTCTAAAATTATCGCTAATTACGTATTTCACCAGAATTTGTACCCACATATAAATACGCTGTTTTTAGTAAATTGTTGAATTAGTTGATGAGGTAGGTACGTGAGGTAATCACGTTTTGTACTAACATGGAGGAAAGATACGGCTGGCGCCCGACAGGTGCCGTCTGCTCACGTATGTACTAGATTAAAGTGCGAGTGATAAAAAGGCTTATTAAAACGGAATAAGAGCCATTCCGAGACGGAAGGTGCGCCTGCGCCGTGGTAGTCCATCATCAGCTGTTATCTCTGAGACGCACAGCAAACAAAGAGTCGAGTGTAGTGCTTTGTGCATAGATCACCTACGGTATCAATATTGTTCTGAGCTGTGTTCTTAGCGCATTCCGGAGGCGGGCGGCCACTCGGCTAACATGTGACACCGCAATGATGTCAACCTTTATTTGAAGCTTAGGTTGAAATTACAACTCCGCATAACTCTGCTTTTTGTTTATGCATATAAATTCTATGCTATGATTTAGTATTATGAGTGCATTGTATTAGAGACGGAATATCGTTGCAGTGCAATTTTGAAGGCAGCGAGGCCTGTTGAAACAGTAATGCAATGTCTATAATAAACAACTAAAATTTGCATAACACTTTGTGGCTAAAGAGCAGCTTTTCTAGTGAAATAATTAATGCAACATTATTAATGCACCTAATTATAATGCGGCGCACCTGTTTACAAGCTGTGGATGTATATGAGTAATTTGAGTGTTTACACATTCGCCACATGTGAACGCGATGCACATTGCAAGTAGACGAGATACCGATTTCTTGATAATGAAATGGGCACACACCGGTCAGCGGCTAATAGCGAGCGCAACAATCGTTGGGTAACAAAGTATGGACTAGCTATAAGGCTAATGTTATAATAATAAGGTGATTACGTGGCCAAAGCCATGCACCGCTTGGAAAGTGGCTTGACAGGCGCCTCCGTGTGAGTTCCGATGCAATGGGACTAAACCGCGACGTAATTGAATAACAACCGTTCTAGCAAACAACGTGATAAGCCGTTACTCAACGAAAACCATTGCGCTTAGCCTGAGATGTTTGTATTAATAATTAAAGTAGGTAAACTTAGAATTGACGTACCATTTGACAATTATATAGGTAATAACATAAGGTCACTTTTTTATTGTTAAGTAAAATATTTCCCATGCACTACACATAAATGATTTCTACATTTAAACAAATAACATTAGCTATGCTTGAACCTAGATTTGTGCACAAACTAACAACCGTAACACTAGACCTAAGTACTTGCAACTAGTCGCTGTTGAGAAAATCTTGTATACGAACCCGATATCCAAACGTCAAAACGACGGAGTCAATTATTCACACACGTCACTCACTCGAGTATTCCGATTGTTTCAGCAGCGAAAAGTACAAGTAGTAACACAAGCACCGATCCCTTGGGGCCGCTGCCCGACGGTTGGGAGCAAGCCACCACCCCCGAAGGAGAGATCTACTTCATCAACCACGCAGCGCGCACCACCTCCTGGTTCGATCCTAGGATACGTAAGTGTACAGAACATTGCCAAGTGTTCACCAGGCTTCAACTTGGCTAGAAAGTTTATCGTCATATTCGATAAAACTATGTACTATTATTTCTATTATTAAAGGGTATGTTGTGATGCAAGGAAATATTTAAATATGCATAGTTATGTTTAAAAGAAACTAAATGTATTGTTAATGCAAGAGTTCTGTGAACACAACCACACCATACTTGATTGTTTGTTTCAAGCTTGTCTATTGATAGTGAAATCTGAGTATGTTAAAAAGCATGTTCCATTGAGTAATACGATCAAAAGTATGTATGATATAAGAGGGGCCGTTTGAAAGAGGATGTGGTGACTAAGATTGATAAGAATATTCATCGATGGATGGATAGATAAGTAAAATTATAGATTGATTAATGAGTGAAACACAGTGGAAGTGATGTCAATGTTTCCTTAGTCACAGATATAAGAATACTATATCATTAGCTCTGCATATATACAGAGATGTATGTGATACATTTTGGCAACTTAAAAACTCGTGACGTTAAATTTTAAGAACTTCCTTCCTTTATATTATGTCTAATGTTAAATCAAACGTTAAACTAACCTACAATCACATCTGAAACCGTGAAATAAGCAATCGGATTATAATAACCTTGATTATCTTTATCTTATATTTATTCTTGTTTCCAGCTCAACATTTGCAGCGCACTCCAGCTGGAGCCTCGGCCTCCGTAGCAGCTGGAGGTGGATGGGCCAACGCGTCTCTGCAGGTGTGCCAGCAGAAACTGCGCTTGCAGTCTCTACAGCTTGAGAGAGAGCGTCTGAAGCAGCGTCAACAGGAAATTAGGCTTCAGGTATGTAAATATTCTTGTAATAGGTTGTTCTAACCCTCAAGCCCTGCAAGGAATAGGGCTTGTTCTATACTACTATTACATTTTGCAATACGTAAATAAACAAAAAACAAACAATACAAAACAAACAAACGCATTCACGACCATTAACCCTTGCGGGGTAGTCAGAGGTTCAGGTTTCCATCTCCGCAAGTGCGAAGGTAGTAATTCTACGGACAACTCGAACCCACGTGTTGACCAAATAGTCAGTACTCAACGTGATAGGTGGTAAGTCATGTCGCCATTTACAAGCACTACCTAGTAAAGTTGTTATCGTTACGTGTCGATATTCGCCATTTTTAAGACGAAATATGACACTTTTACTGTCATTAAACGATGAAATATAACACTAAATCTATTAGAAAAATAATTGTGATTAGTTAATGGATTGACAATTTCCTTTGGTAAAAGTAAATACCACGAGAAAATTAGCGACAGCAATAGCTTCAGGGCCAGAGTAGTCCAATCTTTGTAATTCCGGTGGTTACACATTGAAAAGTCCTGTTACCTCGAAAATGATTGAGGGTTCAATCATGATATGTATAGTATTTGAATTTCTAAGATTCTCAGAGATAATAACTCATAATATTTTTTATGATTTCAGCAAGAGCTGATGGCGCGACAAGCCTCGTCCATAGTATCCTCCCTATCATCAAGCACAGGGGCCGTGTCAGCCGCCACGACTGACCTTCCACTCGACCCTTTCTTATCGGGCCTCACTGAACACCAGCGGCAAGAATCAGCTGATAGCGGGCTGGGAATGGCTGTAACCCAGTCATACTCCATGCCTCACACGCCAGAAGACTTTCTTGCAGGCATGGATGACCGCATGGACTGCACTAGCGAATCTGGCGCCAATCTTGACACTAATGACATCTCACTGACAGACAACATCGATTCTACCGATGATTTAGTGCCGTCACTTCAGGTAAGGATTGTTTTGATACTGTGTAGGATTAAGATTATTCAGTCTTTAGTAAGTGTTATTCAGTGCTGGGTTGTAAATAAATTTCTCGATAACGTAATACTGAAAAGGTTTTGCTTTGATAGCTAGTTCATTCTATGAAAGTTTGACTATAGGTTAACTTGCGATTATTTTAAATATGTATTTGTAACTTAAGGCTTTGTAATTAAGATTTTTTTTTCATTTTAATACAATAACTAAGTTTTTTGGTTTAAATACTTGTAATTAAACCTTTCGTTTTTCTATATTTCAGCTGGGCGAATTCACAAACGACATTCTTCTCGATGATGTGCAATCGTTGATTAATTCTACGCCTGCGAAGCCTGACAACGTTCTCACGTGGCTTTAAGGTTGTAGCTTAATAGACATTGCAATGGCGAGATAGGTTGCTGTGACGAATGGCGGTATTAGTGAGGGCAATCCGAGTGGCCAGAACATTTGCAGCGTGTGTTCATAAAGTGATAAGGCCACTTACTACTGTGGCCTTACGAAGTGATTTCATTTTGAATTTTAGTAACTTCTCTGCATTTAATAAAATGAGACGAACGAAATTCAGTTAAGTGTAAGTGATATAAGTATCAGTTTTTTATACAAGTAGTGATAGTTATTGTAATCTAGGTTAAGGTATATTATTTTAATGCATTACGGCTGCTACTTGCAAACATAACAAATTTTATAAGGAAGTGATTAATAAATATTTGTCTATGTTGCAATACTTGTAGAAACGTAAGCTTGAGAGGAAATTGTAATGCACAAGGCACTAGAGTAAAGTGTTATCAACAAGCAATGTGCGATCATTTAAGTGCCTACCCTCAGCGTATGTAGAAGGATTCTTTTGGATAATTAACATTAAGCCTAGACAATGACTAACTATAATGCCTAGTCATTATACTTAGCTGCGGTGAGTGCAAACCCTGTTTCCTGTGCGAAAGAGGAGAATTTGCATCACACCAGCTTATTGCTCTGAAGCTTTCTATGTTCTTTTTTATAAGACTGTTGAAAATGTATTTAGAGATCTTTAATGAATTGGCTGAAAGAATATCATCATTGCCTAAATGTGCCTTAAAATTATTTATTATTCTACGTAATAAATGTACTCCTAAGTATTTCTACAAAATCTTAGCGTTTAAGTAAGTATTTAATGTAGAAATCAAGTAATGGTTTATCATTTAATATACTTACATTTGTGATTGTTTTGTCTACTTACACCGTCCTTGTGTATTTTCAATGAGATATATTCGTAGCCATTAAGATTTGTGACCCGCCATTTTAACATCAATTTCTTTATTGATTCTGTGGTGTCGCTAAAAATGGCCGTCCTGCGATGAACGCAACTATTATTCAGAGAATTATAGTGATTTATAAATATTAAATATGTTATATTTACAAATAACAAAAATATTTTGTAGGTCCATATTTAAGAGATAAGTGCAATTATTAAGAAATAGTCTTAAGTAAATACCGTGCGCTTAGTGAGGCAATATTAAAGGTTGTAATAGTTGCGTTCATCTTCGGTCGGCAGTATTTACCTATAAATAAACTAGATTATGAAGATGACTGTTGTTCGATGCAGCTGATGTTCGACTGAATTTACATTTGAATATTAAGATTGTATGCGCGTGTAACTGGTGCGATTAGAGAATTAATTTTAAGTAGATTGTTTTTGTCGCTCGTGTATGGCGAATATTATTTCTTAGGGTAAGTGAACTAAGTGCCTTTGAAATTTGTAAATGAATTCGACTTCCAATTCGGTGCCAACTATATAGCTTCTCTATTGAAGTGTACTTTACTCATGTTAAGTTTATCATCTATTTGAGAATTCGTGAGTCTTGTTTGTCTTTGTGAACACGATAGCCCACCAAGTCTTCGATGTATCACGTGTACTATTTTTGTAAAAGTAATTATTATGCTATTATGAAAGCTACATTGAAAACTTTGCCATATTAGGAAAACACTAAGTAGTTTTGCATTATGTTAGTTTAATAGAGTAATGGTGTTGGGTTGATTTCTGAGACATGAATATATTGTACGTATGTAAATATAATACTGTTTTCCAACGAAGTATATGAGAATAACATGTTGTATACTCGGACACTAATCCTTGAAGCAAAACTATGAATTTGAATCTGACTAATGAGTAAGCAGATCTTTAAAACTGTTGATCACAACCACTGTGTTCTATTCGGAAATATGTTAATTGAATTGAAAGTGGTTGTATTCAGCATGTAGACGCGAATAATATTTCCATTCCATACAACTGAAATTTCATGTTTATTCCTAATATTTAAAAATATCTGATATGCAAGTTTTCTCTGTAGATAGTGCATACTGTTTCATTTATTATAATTTAAACAAAATCTACGTATTAAGCGACGACAATGAAATTATTAATACAAGCATTATATGATTTCGTTGTACATAGCCCATTAAGAATTTCGTATTTCAATTCATTAAATAAATACTGTTGTAATATTTTCAAAATAATTAGTTTCATTTATCCCTTTATATATATGGATATACACAATAGTAAGATACAAAAAAAACGAAGAAATACTTAGCGTCGAATTTTTTTATTTAAACCATAGAATATTTATAACAATTATTTATTTATAGCTGGATCTGGCGATGGTACATGTAGAAATCACAATCGATTATAATTTTCCCGTTTGGATGAAAGCTGCAAAAAAACATTTGTCAAATTAATCAATGAACTTGCAAATAAAGTTAATATAGATACAAAAACAGAAAACACTATTCACTGCATTTTACAAAAACACAAACATGGAAAAAATAAATGTTAAGAAAACTGTTGATGCAGTGAAAAGAAGAAATAATATGTGATAAGAGCTTGTAAAAAAATTGAGTAACTGTCAAAAAGTTTTAGTCTTTTTCTAACAACAAGAAAATGTGGTTTAATTTCAACCAGGTATGAGTTTAGTTAATTATTAAAACGCTAACTTTGCGGTGCGATATCAAAATTTAACAGAGTGTATCTAGTTTTATGTACTCACATTCTAAACAGTAGGTTGTTTGTACTTGTCATCCTGTGGAAGCTCGTTTTCGGCTACCAATTGTCTGTAGTACTCCGCTGAGAGTTTGGGCGTGCGCGGCCTGGCAGGGTCCGTGATATTTGTGTAGTATAATCCAAAACGTTCCCTGTAGAACATAATAATGGCATTACAACCCTGATAGGACTGCTAAAGTTGATCGAAAAGAAGTTGTGTCTCCAAGGTTTTGTCCATCTCGAAAGGAATTAAAGAACTGTTAGAAATATTGACCCAAACACATACGTTTTAAATCCCAAAGAGACAGATGCCTAAACCGAAGATTCCGGCTAAGGCATCTTCGATTTCTGTAAGAGCGATAGGCAGAGATTACAGAATTTATTATTTCGACCCTGTTGATATCTTCATAATTAAAAATTTAATACTCACGTAAATCCAGCGCGCCATTCGAAGTTGTCCATAAGAGTCCACACGGTGTAGCCTAGCACCTTGACGTCATCTTCGTACATCACTCTGAGCATTTCAGACATGTAGTCCTGGAAAAAGTTACTAATAATTTTCGTACCAATAATTCTGTTGGTGTAGGGATCCAAGGTATGAGGCTGTTTATATGGGTGGTTATTATTGAATACATCTTAAACAATGCTACTTCCGTAGAACTATTATGACGAGTACCTACATCATTGCATTTTATAGCTTTAGGTATTGTTGACACCTTCAATTATTTTAAATATTATAGTTGGTCAGTCTTTGAGGAACGAGAAATGGTTTGCTATTTACATTAGGTACACACTGGTTAACATTTGGGTTCGAGGTGGCCATAAAATTCACAGTCTACTCGATTACGATTTCAGAGATGGCCACTCGAACCACTCTGCAATGATTATCGTGAATATTTGACCAGACACTTACGTTTAGATATTTGATGCGGCCATAGTCTTCCAATGTACCACGATCAGAGAAACCGTTCTCGGTGATGTAGATTTCAGGATCATTGTAAGAAGTCTTGCACCAACGGAGCAAGTTTGCGAATCCGTATGGGATAACCTGGAATGGAATAAAAAGTTGAAAAAATAAATGCTTTTTATAGCACCAAGAAAATAAAATGTACGAAACCTCGAGGGTGGTGGAACGAAGGATTAAAAACATCGGTTCCGGGTTTATTCCCCAGCTAGAAAACATTACCGTGGAAGAAAACATTGTGAGGAAACCTGAGTGAATTTTTGGTATTGATTTTCCAGGTGACTTGAAACACCACATGTACAATTGCATATTGACTGTATGATGAAAAGAGGGTTCAGTATATCTGTAACTGGTGCGCAATTGCTGAGACACTGGAACCTCTGAGTACCCTGTAAGGGATATTAACCGTGAAGTGAATTCATTATATTTAGAACTACTTTACCCTCAACCAAATCGAAGCAGCTGAGACACCGACTTCCGAGGTCGTAACAGCACCAATATCTTTCAACCATGACGGGCTTTTCGCATTAGGGTCCGCACCAACACCAGTAACATTGAAAGTTGTGTAGTGATTGATTCCCAGGTAGTCTGAAGTGCCCTTTATCCTTGCAGTCCAGTAGTCATCGAACTGTTGCAGTCTGGGCAACCTCAAACCTTCCGCTGCACTTTGCTTGGCTACGTTGTCTACCATGACTTGTGGGTATCCTCCTTCGTTGGTGAATATGGGGTGGGCGAACCAACCAAACTGAAATTTTAAAAAAACTAGTTTTATATAATATATCCCTTTCGGGGTATTTTTATATACATTTCGTGATGGAAAAAACTTTGAGGATATAATATTACCTCGGTCACTTTTAGGAAAATTAGTAGTCACGATAGTGGGTGTCGATAGAATATTAGTAACAGTTTGCTAGCTCGCCACCTAGAAAATCTCAATGACCCCTTCTCCCGAAGTCACCTTCTACGGCATGGCGGGATAAAAGATAGTGAGCATAATAATTACCATTATAAGCATTGTAATTACCTCTTAATCTAGTACGGGTTGACGTTTTTACTATATCGATTATTACCTTGAATTGATTAGCAGTTTCAGCCAGCTGTACAAGTTCTGGGTTAGAGGGGTCGCTGGGCTCGTACCAGATGGAGTTGATGGAAATCATAATTTTCCCATTCTGGACTGGCCTGTACACGTCATTGTAAACATGGTATGCTTCCGCGTGGGCTTTCAGCAGATTGTCACTGCATAGGTAGTTGCCCACACCATGGCTGTCCAGTGCCGGAGCCTTCAACATGTCACCGTAGCTGTCTTCGCAAATCTCGTAAGGCTCGTTGAAAGTGATCCAGACTTTGATACGGTGACCGAATTCTTTGAAGCAAAACTCGGCGTAGTCGCGGAAGTATTCCACTAGAATAGGATTGCTTAAGCCACCCAAATCTTGCAGAGATTGCGGCATGTCCCAATGGAAAATTGTCACCTATAATGAAAAAAGGATTATTTATTTCATTTCTCTCCGTACATATCAAATTAGAGATATACTTTTCAAGGCGGGTGTACAAAGCGTGAACAATAGAAGAGCATGTGTAAGAAGGCTGTGGTGATCGATAGTCTCTGCCTATCCCGTTAGAGACGTAGAGGCGTGAATAAACACATGTGTGTTTCTCTAGTTTTTGAATCTAGTATACCATTTAAAGCAATTTGGAGGAAGTAAACTTACATAAGGCTTAATGTTCTTTTCTTCCAAAGCATCAAGTAGAGCATGGTAATATCTCACGCCATCGGAGTTGACTTTATCGATTCTCCCAGTTGGCAACAGACGAGACCACGAGAAAGAAAACCTGTAGAAATCAACGCCCAAGTCTGCCAAAGCGTCGACATCTTCTTGGTACCTGTGGTAGGAATCGCAAGCAATGTCTCCATTGGTTCCATCAGCTATGAGCTCAGGCCGTGTGTGAGAGAGATGATCCCAAACATTTTCAGATTTACCTGTTACCGAGAAAATTTTGATATCATTATCAGTTCACCTAAGCTTAACAGAAAATATTCCAAAGAAACGGAGATGTTCAAGAAAACACTTGAGATAAAATAACGCGGGTGGTAACATGTGGTTACAATCTTGTTTATAGCCGATTGACAAGATAAAAGAATTGTAGTAAAACTGTTGCATCATCGACCTAAAATCTTAAAATTTTCTTACCACTGACATCCCATGCTCCTTCTATTTGGTGGGCAGCTGTGGCCACTCCAAACTCGAAACCTTCGGGAAACTTGGTGTATTGGGCCAAAGAACTATTACAAAATAAAAAACATACTTATTAAAATTAGAGTACTTAACTAAATTATGATACGAGTAATACGATTGATACAAATTTAATTATTAGAACATACGATATACTTATGTGTAAATGAAACACTAGTTGATTGTACAGATTTACTAGTACAAACTGTTGATAATTATTAATAACGGATAAAGATCAATATTAGGTCTTACTTAAACATTAAAATGAAATGAGGTAAATACAAAGATGAGGAGCTTACAAACAATAATTGATAGTTAATCATCGTTACTAACAACACGATAAATCTGTGACATGTGAATGGATACAGTGTTCTTACTTCGTTTCATAACGAAACACGTTTCATTACATAATTATTAAACTTGATACTACATCGAACCTTTTTGTGTCGAGAACTCTTCACTTCCTTGTTTAAGTAACGGTAATATTAAATTATTGCAGTGTTGATGTTCCCAATTAGTGCATCTAAGTGCAACAAATTATAAACACAGGTTAAATCTTAATATAATCATAAATAGTCGAGATAGAGAAATAGTCGTGCCTCTTAACCATAGAGTCATTGATTTAATTAAGAATGAAAACCTGACAATGTTAAGATTAATAATTGAAAATTACGCTTTGATAAATAAAATTACTTGTAAGTTAATTATTTTTAAATCTAGCATTATTCTCCCTGCATTTAATTCCCATTATAACTTGTGAAAATTTTAACTAAAATTGTCACAACTCTGATCATTCCACTTCTGATCACGTGATGTTCCATTAAGCAGTCTTGTACTTGACTTCTTTATCAACTGAATACAAATTGAACTATTAAACTTAGTCAGAGAGCGTCTCGACATTTATAAAAATTGCAGTAAATATATTCTGCTTTAACTTAAACGTAAATATAAGCAACTATAATTTTTTCCAAAGGCTTTTCTTTGTTTTTCTATATTTTTAAGGTACTTACCTTTGGCACGCAATAGCAAGAGTGAGTAAACTAACTAATCCAGCCGCCATTTTGAGGATGTCGATCCGCCGGTAGATTCTGGCGAACTGCCGAAACTTACCTTATTTTGCTTTTTATAGGGAACATTTATGGTGCGGCGAGGATATCACAAATAGCTCAAGAGTTCCTTCAGAGATAATGTCAATGTATAGTAGATAACTGATAGTCCGTTCGGTTCTTACAAACTTTTCGTTTTCAATCGTATCATATCGTGACACAAGTTCGTGGGGTGAAATATAAAAACATTTTTTAGTCCAAACAGATTTTATTGGAATTTTAGTGACTTGTTTACTCTTAGTCCTCACAATATACATAAAAGTCTGCTATGTACGTCTCTATCATTGGTCTACAGTTCGGATAGATTGTTAAAATTATAGTTAAAATTGTTTAAGTTATTTCATTTTATTAGCAAGGGCCAACTCGCTTCGCATATCCGTTAATGTTCAGTCAAGCAGATCTTGTACGACACAGAGATAGTCCACAGACGTAGCCAGAGAATGTGCCAGGAGTACACTCCTCGTCATCAGCTCTCGAACCTTCCACATGGCCTCTACCGTGGACGATCTGAACACTTTGGCGAGAGCCCTGGACCCTATGAGGCGAGGTCCAAACTCCGATTGCTGATGATTCATTGAACTGGAAGCCGAAAATATCGTTGATTTATTATAAAAAATATATTTTATGTACTAATTTAAAATCTGTATAACTTGAATATACTTTGACAGAAAAGAGTTTTTAAGTTATCATTTCGCATATATGAGTAAATACAAATACGTATCTGGATAATGAAATTGTATCTACAGTGGTTCAGTTGGTATTGAACCCAGGAGCTACCGTTTCAGAATTCACTAAAAACTACTGAACGTTAACCGTATCCAGTCTAGCAATAAACTACTACGATCACCTAAATATAAAGAACACATCACTTACCAGTAATAAAGCGTTTCAAATGTTGAGTATGTGAGGAAAACAATCGTACATGGATACAGTACGGGCAATAAGTAAAACAGTATTAGTGCCAACGTAGCTAGCAATTTGAGGAACGTGGGGAATGGTGTGCCGTATCGCCATACATCTACAACATCTTTCAAGAGCTCTTTTCCCAATACTTTCAATTTCGCGATGCCCTTAGCTCGACGAAGCTGCAGGATAAAATTATAAATATTACTAAACTACTACGATCACCTAAATATAAAGAACACATCACTTACCAGTAATAAAGCCAGTAGTATGTGAGGAAAACAATCGTACGGATACAGTTAAGTAAAACAGTAATGCCAACGTTGAGAGGAACGTAATGTGATCGGAGCTCTTTTCCCAAACTTTCAATCGTACTCGACGAAGCTGCAGATACGGTTTGTCAACAGATAGACCCAAAGGTCGAGTATAGAACGTGTTAGAGCTGTTGATAAGCGTAAATATTATTGCTAAAATATATAGATTCTAAATTAGAGTTCCGAACTTTTTATTGTTTTCTTGGCAATAAATTTCTTGGATAGCTTCATAGGATTCGTGATCATGAATAGTCTGAACACTAAAGGAAAATCGACAAGAGATTTTCCCTTCTCTCAACCTTACTTGTGTTATTATACAATTATATTGGATTTAGAGTCTCTTATCGACTCGTCTTAGGACCATCACAGTTTACCAAACGTTTCCCAAGTTTACACAGAATTACAAGAATAAGCTTGTCAATCAATTGGTGTACCAGTGTCCTAATTATTATTATTATTATTAAACACAATGAGTAATAACTTTGTCAGGTTAGAGTTACAGATGGGTTACAGATGGGGCTCCATGATATCTGCCTCCTACCCCTCTACAGGGAATCAAACGTGATTTGTATGTACGTATTTAAAAACTTACCTCGACCATGAATTTCTTGTTAGCCTGGCGGTAGGGTTTCATTGTGACTTGCTTCAGGCAAGAAAGGGAGGTAGTTGGATGGCAGCTTATCGTGTATTAGGCACATTACTGCTTGAAGAGTGAAAAGAAAACGATCTTCCATACTATTGAAAACAATGCAGTTCCATAGAAGAAGTACGGAATCACTTTTGATGAGCCAGGATACGAAATTTCATTAGATGACATATTCATCTTATGCCTTTATAGAAGACAAATGCTCTTATAAGCCATTTTTGAATATTTAATCGGTAAATTGGTACTATTTTTTCGTTGCAGATGTTGATATTTTTAGTGGTAAAAGCTTTCAATTCACTTCTTGATACATATACTCGTATTTTGTCAATATCATGTACCTATACTATACTACTGTTTCACTAGGAATTGTCTATGGATTTCGAGGATTAATTATTGAGAAATTGATTTATAGATACGGTATGATACAAGTACGGGAAGACCCGTGCTCAGATTTATTGATACATTAAATTATAGAAATGAATAAAACGGATCAAAACGTAACCGTCGTTGTAAAGGATCCATTGTAAATAATATTTCGCCTATCAAAGGCGTTCTTTAATTAAATTTACGATTAAATTAGTTATCCAATATAACAATGATGTTAATATTTCGAGAACGATTCGAGAACGAAGAACGATGAACAATCACGAGATTTTAGCCTTTGCAGTGGTCAAGATATAGGAATAAAAGTACAGGGATGTCTTTGATATGGTATATAAATGACTCTTGTTTGCACTCTATTCGTGTATTTAGCCCGAGAACCTTTAGAGAATCTCATAATAATATCTGATTTTTTAAACAATGTCGTTCATCATGGATTACTGCCATTTATTTCCTGAAAAATATACTCCTGAGAAAACCAGACGAGCAACAAATGGAATATTACATGAATTGCCGACTAGTGGAATTAAGATGTGAGCGACTGAATTATTGTTTCAATCCCAATCATATATACGACGTTAGTCGATCATGTGTAATGTATGATAAATTATAGGAAAAAATTACTTGAAATATAAGAAAATTCGTAAAATTTATCGGAGATGTATACGAATAACGGTATAAGAGAGCCAATATTCATTAACCTAATAAAGCCTCAATAAATGGAATCTCGCTGTGGCACTTTATGTATTATAAAACCAGTGTAATTAATTATAGCACATTTTCTAAATTTTACAACATGAGATATACATATGATTAATAACTAACGGGACTTATCGCGTATGTTTTTATATAATAAAGTTACCTTTATTAACCCGACGTTTCTATATTATATAAAAATGTTTTTACATACGCGATAAGCCCCGTAAGTAATAATCATGAGTATAAATCGTAAATCTCTTAAAACTACAATGAGATCTACATAGTTTTCATATATTGACTTTTACCAAATTCACATATAAATGAGCATTCTTGAATTCAGCGACTATAGAATGCATTCACATGTATTATTCGGTATCACATTTACTTATCAAAGTTATTTTAATACATACGAACTGTTCCACTTATGAGCGCTTTGCATATTATTATGATCATTTTTCCGAACCGTCGCGTCGTAATCAGGTTAAGACCCTGAATGAAGCAAAAAGTCACCAATGCGAATTACGTCACTGATTCGCATTCCTATAATTGAGATGCAACTCTTAGTGCCGGCTCAATTCTTGGACTATAAGCACATATTTAGAGTAAATATGTTCCTTTTAATAATATTAATATTATTAGTAATATTTCTTTGTGTTTTGGAATGGTTTCTGAATAGACGCAGCAGAGCAAACTTGTTTTGGAAAATACCTGGGCCTTCGGGCGCCGTGTTTTTTGGAAGTAGCTTGCAAGTAGTGTCCACGCCAGGTTTGTTTTATTTATTGTTATAAACATTGAGCTTCAAGTATGATAATTTAGACTATTAATTATAAATAAATTATTAGTAGATGAAAGAAAGTATTTATGCGTAGAAGAAAGATTATAACATTTTATATTCAAGCGGTATATTCAAATCAAAATTTACTTAGATCATTAGAACATAAAGAATAAATGAAATTCATTTTATAAAATACGAGTATATAATGTACATATGTTTATCGCATATAAGTATCTACTTATAACAGATCAGATATAGGTAGGTAATCTTTGTTTTTGTTGAAAACAGTTGTGTCTGGGTGGTGTGATAAATGTGTGAACGATAAGACTTAGATACTCCTTACTTTATGATATGGAGATACTTGTTAGCTAGCGATTATTTACTAAGGTAAGGCTAAGGTAAATGGTTTGTATGGCTAGGCTACTGTGTATAATATAGGAGCATGCATAAGAAGTCTGAAATTGGAGTAATACCGATTAATCAAAATAGTTCAAGATGGCAATCGATAAACTTTGACTCTATTATAATGAGACGTAGAGACATAAATGTGTTTATAATTTTATTTATAATAATAATATTACGTACAGAATTCGAAGACAGTCTTAAAATGACTAATTTTGTACGTAATTTTAATTCAAAATATATATTATATTACACCTTTTTCATATTAATAAAAGAATTAATATTTTTCAGCGCAATTGTTTCGTAATTTAAGAAAATGGTCAAGTACATACAAAGACCTATACAGACAGTGGGTGTATCCATACGGCGTGATAAACGTATACAATCCCCAAGATGTTGAGGTAAGGTTAAAGAATAAATCGTTCACGATATGTTGGAAAAAAACATACTTACCCTTCAAGACTTGATATTTCACATTGAATAAATTACTGCTCTATTTTCACTTAAAACTAATATGTGAATTACGAATGCAGCTTAGATTGACTAATAAACATTGAAAAATTAAAACGCAAATAATGTAAATGACATAATAGAGTTAAGTTTTATTATTGCTTAGCTGTATATCTCTATAGCAAATCAAACATGCTAAAGTTCACCGTTGTAGCTCTTATTAATATATTTTAATTTATCCAGATTATAATTTCGAACTCAAAATTCAACGAGAAAAGTCTTATTTACGATTTTCTGAGACCATGGCTGAAAGACGGACTTCTGTTGAGCAAAAACAAAAAGTGGCTAGTGAGACGAAAAATCCTAACTCCAGCGTTCCATTTCAACATTTTGCGACAGTTTGCTACAATATTTGAAGAAAACAGCTCTCGTATGGTCCAGAAACTAGGTCAAAAGGATGTTCAAGAAGTTGATATCGTACCAATTACATCAGACGTAACGCTCAACTCAATATGTGGTATGTTATTATTTGTATGTATAAGTACCACCTTAAATGATTTGAATTATTGATGAATTATTCACCACCTTAATTTTTTTAGTTAAAAATATATTTAGTTATCCAACTACCTACATGCTTAAAGTAACTAAGACAATATTTAAGTCATAACAAATCGTACTGGCATTGGCTATAAAATTTTAACCCGACCAATATCACCACCAAGAATAAAACAATTTTCTTGTTACACGCAACATAATATGTTTGTATTCATTTTCAGAGACAGCAATGGGCACTCGTTTAGACGAGGATGTAACTGGCGTGGGTCGCACCTACAAACAAGCTATCCATGAAATAGGAAATTTGATTATTTACAGAATTTCTAGAAGCTGGCTTCGTTTCGATTCTACATTCAACTTGACACCAGCTGCGAAGCGACAGAAGCAAGTATTGAAAATCATTCACAATTTTCCCAAAAGAGTCATTAAAGAAAGAAGAGAGTATATAGAAGAACATGGCTTTGAAATACCAAAGGAAGATGCCGAAGATTATGAGATATTTTCCATAAAAAGAAAGATGGCGATGTTAGATGTTCTTTTACACGCAGAATTAGATGGTATTATTGACCAAGAAGGCATACAAGAAGAAGTGGATACTTTCATGTTTGAAGTAAATTATTTGTGTTTAGATAATTGATATGAAGTATTAAGCTATGGAAGAAGCTTTTAAAGAATTATTCTTATATTTTCAGGGGCATGATACCACTTCGATGGGACTGAGTTTTGCTCTGATGGAATTGGCAAATAATAAAACAATTCAGGTATGGTGTTTTATATGTATAAATTTACCTAAGATTTTATGCATATTTTATAAGATATATAGAAGTCTACAGGGAGACGGCCATGATCAGTATGTACAAGATGTATGTTAAGACACATTGAATTTGCTAGTTTTAGGTTTATAATTATAAAGAAAATTTAACCTCAGAATATTTAAAACGTACGTATAGGCTCAATGTGTTTTTAAATATTTTATTATTTTTTACTTTCAGGACAAAGTAGTAAACGAACTAGAAACCATATTTGGAAACTCACATCGCCAAGCCGATATTGGAGATCTAAATCAGATGAAATATTTAGAAAATTGCATAAAAGAGACATTGCGATTATATCCGCCAGTTCCTTTTATTAGTAGATATATTACTGAAGAAGTTACGTTGAGTAAGTAGATAGAGTAATTAGGAATTAATGGATATAGAAGACAGCTTTTTAATTCTTTTAAGTACTCGAGTATCTAAAAAAAGAACAGATCGTGATTTTTGATACAAAAGTATGTAATATCATGCAAAGTCTACTATTGCTTATATAATCAGTTAGAAGCAGCAGACTCTTTCAGTGAAAATTAAGAACGCTTGTGACAAGTGATAAATTTGTCATATGGACATGAATAAGGCTTTGTTATTTAATTGTTATAAACAAACATGTATAAGTTAATATTTTAGCATTCGTCTCTTGAAAGTAATGGTATTCACAGTAAATACATATATAAATACTACATCAATTTAATACCAACACGAAACGAAGATATAAGCAAATAACTTAATACATTAAATTTAACAAAAATACCTTACCCCTCAAGCGATTAATTAAATGAAATAAAATGCATGGGACTTTAATAAACATCTCTCCATAGTTAGATCTCTCGATCGATACATAGATATGTCACCAATTTGAGGGGCAAATGAAGTATTTTCTACTCTGTCAGAATTAAATCCTTTTTTTTTCACAGGTGACCATAAGATACCTTTAGGTAACACTTTGTGTCACATTCATATATTTGATCTACATCGTCGAGCTGATTTGTAATGCGACCCACTAACATTCAATCCTGAAAGGTTCACTGCTGAAAATTGTCTTCACAGGCATCCTTATGCCTATATACCATTCAGCGGGGGACCACGTAATTGTATAGGTAAGGTAACGACAGTATTGATTAAAGTAAATAATTAAACAATTTGGCTAAATCGTAAATTATCATATATACTCCTCTAATGCCGTGTCTAAAATAATAAACTTTTTACATTTTCGATTAGGCACTCGAACGATTTTATTATGCCATTCTTTTGTAAGGTAGGTTGTTAACAATTTTAATGACATTCATCAAGTGAATTTTGTATTAACAGTAACTCGTATTAAACAATAATTCATACATTTTTAAATTTGTCCCTAAATTTTTTTTTTTATTTCTCAGGTCAGAAGTTTGCGTTATTGGAAATGAAGTCTGTGATATCCAACATATTGCGAAAATTCCGACTTGAACCTGTTACAAAACCGAGTGACTTGGAATTCATTGTTGATTTAGTTTTAAGGACAACACACCCTATCGTTGTAAGACTTATTAAAAGATAAAGTTACTTTAATTATTACGTGTTTCTTTCTATCCCATAGAGTATATGTTACAACATGAAATCACTACTATAGGAACTATATGAAAAAAGGCAAAAGGGTTCACGACCATTAACCCTTGCGGGGTAGTCAGAGGTTCAGGTTTCCATCTCCGCAATTGCAAAGATAGTCATTCTATAGCCATCTCGAACCCAAGTGTTGATTACGAACCAGGACCTCGAGGGCAGCGTGGAAATAAGTTTTATTCGAATACACTACCAGATTTCAGTATTTATATCAACCCAAAGTTTCTGTTCTGTCTCAATATAATACAATGTATAGGACCATTGACCATGAGAGATATAAAATAGGTACTTGAATTAAACACAGTATTATTTCTTATAACGTATTATTTTCCAAGGTGAAATCGCGTGACAGGGCGGGCTTTAGTGTTAATTGAAGGATGGGAAAATTACCTTGAACCAATTCATAAGATAGAATAAAACATTGTAAGGTAATTATGATAAAATAACATCAATGGACGGTGGATTATAAATAAGGTATTTAATAATATACGTGGACTTAACTTACCTATGTGGTTACTGCGATCTTCATTCTCGTGTGTCTAAACGTAAGCATATCGCCGTAATGAAACACTAACTATTACCTATTCTAACAGACAACACAAAGCAACAAACACATGATCTTAACTCATTGAGCTCCACGTAGGTCACCGGTGACCTACGCTAATGGAGGTAATCCTTTTATAGGAAAAAGCTCGGCAGTCAAAGGGTTAAACAGGCACTGATTCAATATAACAAGAATGCTATGGAATTGAAAGTAATTAAATTTGGTACAAGAGTAAAGATTAATTTAACGAACCAGGAAGTTGAAGAAATCGTACATGGAATAAGTTTGGGACATAATAACCCACAATGAGATGAAATTGATTAATTAACCGTAATTATCACAGAGAATTTTTATATAATTTCATTATCATTTGTTATCAAAAGTTTAGAGTTTTAATTTGTTTTATGTTTTGTTTTGTTTATTAAATTCTGCATTATCTTTCTAGAATTTAAAATATAAACCATATTGTAATAATCAAAGTGAAAAGTACAGATATTCGTGCAGTAAAAACTAAGTCATCATCATCATTCACCTTTAAGTTTATAAATAAATGACGTTATTCATATCGATCGGTGGGTGAATAACCTAACAATATGACTATTTTGTTCGTGTAGGTCAAGGTTCCCAATTTTATAATTATGCTCCATAATGAGTGAATAATTTTCTAAATAATACCCAAAACAAGTGTTACTTAAGGTTAAAAGTCAAATAATTAGGGTCTCCAAGATTAACTTATTAAATTAATCAATTCACAACTTTTTATGTTACAATTAATGTAATAAATAGAAATAGTACATTATTTTAGTATTGTATCCTCGCAGTATGTGAAAACATAATTTGATCTAGTATTATTCTCCAATATAGTATCTATTTTCTTTTTATATATTTCTCATGGTACGAGTAAGTTACGTACCATTTACTCCTGCAGGTACTAGTGATAGCAATATGTTACAAATAGGAAAAACATGTTTTCTGTTACTGGCATTAATTTGATAGTTGCTATTGCTTTTCTATCATTTATTGAGTGTTGGAGGTGTATTTGAATTGATTAGTTAGGTTATTTGTTATCACTACTCCAATGAGTGATACAAAAACAAAGTGCGATTAAAGTCTGATACTCAAAGAAATGTTTAAATAGAACGAAATGTTTGTTTTGGCTTGGGACATGAGTCCATAGAAGCGGAACAGTGAAAATAATACATATGTATCTGTCCAATGTTGTAGAATTCTTGAGACAGTTTTAACGTATGAGGGTGATATTTTTTAAGTTTAATGTTCACTTCAGTCGTTGAGACCTTGACTGTGAATAAATAGGTTCAAATCTTGCCTGATTATATTCTTGTACTGCCTGATTTTCTATGAACATTTTCATTTCCAATAAATTACATCCGCGAAACGCACCACCTATGGTAAGGAAAAATATCGTGTAGGAACTTACCCCTTCCTCGGAACGGATACAATAATAATTGCCCGTGCAAGTGAATGCGATATTATTTATTATCTATCACATGAGATACTGTCTTAACTAATTAATAAGAGCGATCGAGGTGGTCCTAGAATGACTAACTCCGCAATTGCAGAGACGGACACGTGGACATCTCACCTCGACTCACAAGAATAAATGCTCTTGAGTGTTTGTTGTTTCAATGTTTTATTTATTTTCGTATTACTGTGGCTCAAAATACAAAAAATCTTGACAACAATATTTATTAGAAAAACGTTACAACCCTGACGCAAAACATTCCGGTGAAATTTCGTATAAATATTTATGCTTATGGTTCGAAAAAAATAATAATTTGGAAAGACCGTGAAAGTACTGTGCGTATTGATTAAAAATTGTTTATAATAATGATATTTACCATTTTGGTTATTGTAACCGCGGTGTTATTGTTTTTGCATTTAGCGTTTAACTACAATGCTAAGGCAAGAGCTCTTAGAAAGATTCCTGGACCAAAAGGAGTATTTATCCTCGGAGACGCTTTACATCTTTTGAAAAGTTCAAGTAAGTTGTAAATTATATACTTTTACATACGAGTGTAACCTATTATGAGGTACGTTGGTAGTGGTTAGATTCTACCTTATTTAGCTATGAAAACTTTGAAACTACTTAATTACAGAACTTTTTTTTATTATGTACTTACTGTCAAGTCCTCCTTACGTCCAAGTAATTTATCCTTATGATTAATCTTGCAGCTGGACTTTTTAAAATGGCGCGAGACTTTGCACAATCCAACAATGGGATTTACAAATTCTGGTCCTGTCCTGTAGGTTCTGTCAACATTTACAATCCGGAAGATATTGAAGTAAGTAACTCATACTACTAAACCAAAGTCATTAATTACTTACTACTTCTTTCATAAATAAATAATTGCGTATCTTATATATACTGATGTTAAATTACTAAAAGTACAATCGTAGAAAAAAAAAAATAAACAACTAGTAAAGCATTTTTTTCACTTTGATTGAACCCAATACTTACTTAAAATATTTGTAATTTATTATGACACCTTACATAATGAGGCCAATTCGTTACTTTTAGGTGATATTGTCGTCAGTGAAGTATATCAACAAAGGCGTGGTTTACAAGTTTCTCCGGCCTTGGCTGCGAGAAGGCCTGCTCGTGAGCCGGGGTAAGTAATTTCAAGTAAACTATGGAGCGCTTACTTGCCTTTTATGATTAAATATGAGTGCGGGATCATCATTAGTGAAACCTTTTGAAGAAAGAACGCGGAAACCCGGTGATATGCTGTTTCTTTCACCCGACTTTTTAAGTTCATGGTTACTGTCACTGCGACTCGCAATTATGCAGCGTCATTCGTCTTAATAACACTTCGGTGCAAATCGATAATTCTGACACTTTTTGATTGTGTTGGATTGGTGAATGAAATATGTATCGATGATATTTGTTAAAACGGCAAGTATGTTATTTGTATTGGCTTAACTACGACAATGGAATGGTTTTGGCAATAATTTGGGAGACCTATTTAAATTAAAACTTTGCGATTTGTATTTTATAGGGCTGATAATTTCTGTAAAATATTATAGTTACTATAACAAAGTAGAAGTATTCGTATGTATGTTCACTAACAGTTCGTAGCTTTCGCAGGCACTTTAATATTAAAGTTACATTGTATCATACAGAGATATTTACATTCTATTTTTCTTAACAGGAGACAAATGGCTGCATCGACGAAAGATCCTTACACCAGCCTTTCACTTCAACATTTTACGGCATTTTACAACTACATTTGGAGAAAACAGTAAGGCTTTTGCTAAAAACCTTGAGAAATGTTGCGGAGATGAAAACATTGATTTGACGCCGATATTAGCCAACTTTTCACTTAATTCCATATGTGGTATGTACAAATCTTTGTCTATCAAACAAATTCAAGCAATTATCAACATTACATAATTATTGTGGTATTAGTACGTTCATATTTTCTCAAATGTTACAATTTAAAAACAGTTCATTTTGTAGCAGTATATTTAATAAATAATAACATTTCTTGAAAAAATTCAGAAGTTCTAAATTATATTATATTATTTTTCAGAAACGGCCATGGGAACTCGTTTAGATGACGAACTCGTAAGCACCGGAAAATCATATAAACAAGCCATATACGACCTCACCGAGATTATTCTGATGCGGATGCTGAAATCATACTACTTTTCTGACAGAATATTCAACATGTCTTCATTTGCTAAAGCCCAAGCGAAGTGCATTGATGTGGTGAAGAACTTTACGAAAAAAGTCATAAATGATAGGAAGGATTTCATAGAAAAAAACAATTTGAATTTCGATAGTTGCTTCCAGAATGACAAAGTTGATAAACAGTTTCTAACAGAAAACAAACTTTGTATGTTAGATCTACTGTTGACAGCGAAAAAGAAAGGTCTTATCGAAGACGAGGGAATTCAAGAAGAAGTTGACACATTCACTTTTGAAGTAAGTTCCATACAATCTGGAGGGTCATATATTATTTGTTAAATTGTATACTTCTCAAATTCTACGAAAATTCTTTTCTAGCAATTCTAGCTTTAACTATTTCGGGATAATCATGTACTATTACTTATCACTTTAATCAATAAAACACACCTTATACCACACAAATCTAAAAAAAAATTATTTTAATGTTAAGCATAATGTTAAGTCATATATTTTGTCGAACTATAGTATTCACTACATTTCAGGAATAGCTCCTGCAAACTGTTGACAAAAGCAACTAACAAAATTAAAAATAACGTCTACATATTTATCTTTTGACCTTGAATTAACAAATTGAGGAGCAATATGTTATACATTCTAAATTCGAACTTACTCATACGTCATTAATGAATGAATGACTTAGTATTCATATAAAAATCGTAATTGAGTACTATTTATTTAGAACATCTCTTTGTATTGTTTCAGGGTCACGATACGACGGCGGCTGCCCTAACCTTTTTGTTTATGTTACTAGCTAACCATAAGGACGCACAGGTAAGTCAACTATTGAAAGTGTTTTATCTATGTGATTATTATTTAGAATCTAATGTGTAGGCGAGCGATATGACAATGCATAATTCAGTAATTTAGTACGTTTTAAAACGTTTCTTCTTTACAGTCAGGTAATTAAACTCATTTCAACAATACATATTATGTTTGTACTTAAAATAGGCAGAAAGTATCGATCGCAACCTTGAATGATCCTGACAAATAATTTAACCTTTATTACGTTTTCTAAGTTAACATAAGAGTATGAGTTATCTAACTGACTATTAAATTACAGGACAAGATTTTCACCGAGCTGACTGAGATTTTTGAGCATCCCGATCAGCCGGGCACGATGAAGGATTTAAACAAGATGAAATACTTGGAATGCTGCATAAAGGAGTCCTTACGCTTGTACCCACCAGTGCATTTCATTAGTCGATCTTTAAGGAAACCAGTAGTGTTAAGTAAGTAAAAATAGTTCAAGCAAAATATGCATGCTTATAAATAAATATATTATAACACATCGACTGCGCTTCATGCGATAAGATGTGATTACAGATACCCACATCTACACTCTATGAAAAACCATAATCATTCACCACTATTAAGCCTTGCGAAGTAGATATAGGCTTAAATATCAGTTATAGTGATCTGGCTACCACGATAGTCAGCACCTAGCGTGACGTGTGGTAAGGCGTTACACCATTAAAGCAAAGACTATTACTTATTCCAAAGAATAAGTGGATATTCTCACAATGTTTTCCGTCACCCTTGTATATGTCCGTCACTGTAAATGCACCATTTCAGAAATCTAAAGTTATTATGCCTTTAAGAAATATAATCTTATTTTTTTGCTATTAACAGGTAATTATACAGTGCCAGAAAAAGTTTGCTGTAATATACACATATACGACCTCCACCGCAGAGAAGACTTATTCGAGAAAGCGAATGAATTTATTCCAGAGAGGTTTTACCCAGAAAACAGTATTGGACGACACCCTTATTCTTACATACCTTTTAGTGCTGGACCAAGAAACTGTATTGGTAAGACTTATTTTAATTATTTAATAAAAACTACTAAATATTCGGAAGAATAAAAAAAAACAATTTATTTATAAATTGATTACATTTCTTGTTAGGTGATAAATATGAAGCAAGGTGTGGCTTTGGAGTGGTTAAAGCCTGGCCTTTAGCGATCATGAGGACACCCTAGCCTCTGTCAACCAAAAAGGTTTACAGTTAAACGTTAATGTTATTCACTTTTCTATTTCCAGGTCAAAAATACGCAATTTTACAAATGAAATCCGTAGTATCTGAAGTTTTACGAAGATTCGAACTCCAACCAGTCACCAAACCATCTGATATTGCGCCTATTTGCGATATAGTCCTACGAAATGAGGGGCCTGTGTGTGTAAAATTTGAGAAACGACAGAAAACAATATGATAATGTTTTTACTTTAAGTTTTTTTATAAAATAAACAATAATTTAGTCACTACAAATTAGAAATATTTTATTTTCACCCTATGTATATCAACAGATATAAGATTAAGATCTTCCAAAGAATAGGTTATTTTCAAAACTTTAGCTATGCAATTTTTATAGTTGGGAAACTATGCGATGCCTAAGAGGGAACAAGCTTTCATCTTAAAGTTTTATTATAAGATATTGCTCAACTTTAAGTATGTACGAACATCCCTGAAAGTTTACATAATTAAAATTAAATCAATGCTTATATCGGATATCGTCAAAATAATAATATTACTTATTTGAAAAATATACAATTACGTATTCGATACTGGTCATAAATTTATTTAACCGTTGCATCACAGAGTGATAGCAACTGGATAAAATGACATAATATTAAAAAGAATGTTACTCGTAATATCTTTGTTGTTTTTAATAAGTCTAGACTCCATTATCATACGCATTGTGCCAATAATAAATATGTAGATAACCTTAACTATACACACCTCAATATAATCACGCGAATAATTCCCAATGGCTGACAGAAGTCATTCTCTTTATTGTGGACGAGTAAAGTGTTGTCATCCTATCAATAAACAGTACAGATTATAGTCATCTTTAACATACGGATCAATTTTCTGAATATGCACGTACAAGTACGTTAAAGAATAAAAAGTTACACAAATTAGAGTTATTATTAGTGGTTATCCTGGTATTATTTATAACTTACGATATTGATGAAGTATATAAATAAACATCGCATCCTGAGGAAGCTTGATGCAGATATAAGAGAACAAAGGATGCATAGGAATTCAGGATAACAGTTCAAGATCTATGTATACAAACATCATTGGCATGTTCACAATAACTTAACGTGCTTAAATACGCAATATACTAACCTCAAATGTAGACTACAACTTTGTTGACAAAACTTCGCTAAGGTTAACTTAAGCATAATTGTAAAGCATTCATATTGAATAATAATGCTGATATATTAACCTACAACCACTCAATAGCAAATAAAAATTAAATTTAACCCCTTATCTGTTATCTACAACATATATAGAAGAAAGGGAGCTAGTTAGAACTCAAAGTTTCAATCTAGAACTGTTGAAAGGGTTACACTGACAAATTTCGGTACTTACAATTTCCTATAACTATTCTAGACAAAACCTTTTTCAACAAGCTATTAATCCTGCTACAGACAATGTACGGTAAAGCACGAGTGAACGTTAATTAGTCTCTTACAAGTGGCTTCGAGTGCACTATAAAAGATAGAGCATATCGGTCTCAATCCAAAATTGCAATGCGCGTGTCGCGAACAGCTCTGCTTTAACAAAAATGCTCACGGTTCTGCTGTGTATAGGGCTCTTGTTGTGTGTTCTTCATTTAGTATTTAATCATAACAAAACAGCTGCTGCCCTACAAAAGATACCAGGACCCGCGGGAAAGTTCATTGTGGGGGATGCCTTAAATGTGCTTAAATCGCCCGGTAAGTAACGTCTTTTTATAGTAAAATCAGGCCTTAAAAGATAATTTATTTGTTTAGTTGTAAAACAGAAAGGAATAAGCATGTCTATGTAACTTTTTTTAAACCTTGTAAGTTTAAATTTTTGCTAAATTTAAATTAAGTAAAAAAACACTAGGAAATGTTTTATAAATGCACAAGCTGATCAAACTTAAAAAATGCAAACATGATGAAGATTAAATTTTTATTATAAATATTTAAATATGTTTAAACTTTCAGACTTATACGATGTCGCTAGTTATTAATATGATCAAATACGAATAGTATAATTTTTAAGTCCTTTTTGTTATCATAACGCATAAGGTACACATTACAAACACGAAATTAAGAAAATTAATGCGATTGTAAGGATCTTGGTGATAGTTTAACAATCTGTCACAAATAGTCTATATCAATAATAATTAAATCCGATAACTATGCTAAGCATGACAAAGGAGATGTATGACTAATATCCCCGAGACTCTATACGCATTTAGTGGTTCCAATAAGAATTTTACCCGTCTCTAATGTTTGTGTTTTGTCAATTGACACAGTAAAGTTAAGAATATAAACAATGACTTATAATACTGTATTCTTCATCTCTTAATTAAATCTTACACCAACAAAACTAATTTTGTTAAATAACATATTTCAGAGGACTTATTTCGCCTGGGTCGCATATACGCTAGCACATTCAACGGGATTTACAAATTTTGGGCCTTTCCGGTTGGTGCTGTGAACATTTACAACCCCGAAGACGTAGAGGTTGGTAATAGTTTGTTCTATGTTCTGTTGGCTTAGATTCATATGGAAAGAAATTACATATACTCGTATTTATATACAAAAAACATGCCCTGTCTCTCCCAACATTTTTGGTTCACTTTACGATTTTGTAAATGAATCAAGTTATTAGCAATATAAGCAAAGTGAAATTTGTAGAAAATAATTTAATACGAGTATTTATTTACATTACTATTAAATAATTATTTGTATCAAAAGATATCATTAATTATTTACATTATAATCATTATTTGTGTATAAACTTATTCTTTATTTATTAGATAATTGATAGGAGGGTTATTGAACCAAGCACCTAAACAATTGAAATAACTTTTGGATTGGGGCACAAATAAGATAATCTTAGCAAATGCATTTAACACTCAAAACCATATTGATAACATGTAATGTTTTGTTACAAAGTAAATAAATTATTGATACTGACCACTTGAAAATTAATATCTATAATTAATATTTGATCTAAGATACTAATTATGTTTTAAACAATGTGAAGTAATTGAACGTAATGTAAACATGAGGACACTATAACAGAATAGTGAATGTGCAGACAGGAATATGTATTTTGTACTCAACTAATATGATCCTGACTGACTACATGGCGATGACTGTTTTTACTGATATCGATCTGCACCTGGGGCAGCCTTTCTTTTGTTTTAAAGCTTAACCGCCAGTACCAATACGTAGGTATTTTCTTTATTGTTGCTTGTATTTAGAGGTTAAAAAGTCCCACTATTTTCTAAATCGAACTTCTACAAAGAACTGGGTCTGTAGCAACTTACAAAGCACATTTTACTATATAAATCGCCATTCATTGATCCTAAGTTATGTTTTTTTTTGTTAGATAGTGTTTACACTTAATTATAGTTTCAGATGAGTGTATTATTTACTCAAATATCCAAGTTGTACATACATACACATTAAGCCTGATTCCCTGTAGAGGGGTAGGCAGAGATCACGGATCCCCATTTGTCCCGATCCTGACAGACCACTATCGCTTCATTGACAATTTATCCAAGTTGTATGCGCAATTTATTTCGAACTGATATTACGTATAAATGAATACGTATAACTAAAATTACGTATACGTATAATGAATCATACGTTCCCTTATGTTCCAGATAATTCTCTCATCGACAAAATACAGGGAAAAGAGCGTTATTTACAAATTTCTCCGACCCTGGCTTCGAGAAGGACTCCTGGTGAGCGATGGTAAGCTCCTCTGACCTTTACGAACATGACTTATGGCTCTCTATAAATACACGGCCCATGTTTGGAAAGAAAGCGGAAGAATATTTTAATGAAAAATTGATAATCATAGCTTCAATACCATCGGCAGGTTGTACTTTTTTGTTCTTTGCTTTAATTTACATTCTGATATACAGGACGTCGGGTTATATGTATGATATAGATTTTAAATAAAGTTTACGATCATAATATACAATACTTGTTGAGATATTTGAATTGGTGTTGATTCACCTTCTACTAACGAAAATCTAATTCTTAATTACATAGTCATTAACTTCATAGGTAGCATGTTAATTTCCATCAGAAATCGTCATATTTTTATTAGTACTTTTATTTGAAAGAATCTGATCAGAAATCCCAACGCGAAATATTTATTAATCACACTTATAATAGTTTTTGAATTCATTAAATTTCATTTAAATTATAAGTAAGTATACACTGCGTCTCAAACTAATAAAGGGACACACTGTATATAGAGAACAATGGCAATAAATATGCTTTTACTGTACCTTCCTTAGTATAAAAGAATGGAAAAACAGCAAACAACTTTTTGTGTTTACTCGATATTTTTAATAAATAAATATTAATCTCTCGTACACAATACAAAGTTATAGAATAATAAATATTAATTTGCTCAAGCAAGTTTAGTATTTCGAGAATAAATAGGTAATTGTTTAGAATTCAAGTACAATAGAGATCTTTGGATAATCCACTGATTAGTTTGAATATAAAGATATTGTTATTTGTAATAACATTGTACAACTTATAGTTCAATATATGATAGAGGTAGACAACAGTAATTTAGAAACGTCAAAACTCATTTAAAACTACTAATTGCGTACTCTTTTAACCCTAAACATAGATGCTAATCTATTAAATGATAAAGTAATAAGTCATAAACAATTAAATAGGATATCCCCTGCTAGGTGGATCAATGACCTGAAGAATGTAACCGGTAACTTTTGTTGCGTACCTTTTGGGTACAGTACAGACCGAATAAATTGTTTAAGAGGTAGTTTTTCTTTTTTTCTTTCAGGTGCAAAATGGGTACACAGGAGGAAGATCTTAACTCCAACCTTCCACTTCAACATCCTGCAGCATTTCTCCACCATTTTGGAAGAAAACAGCATTCGTATGGCCAACAGCCTGCAAACGACCAATCACGAGTTGACCATAGACATCATCCCTCTTTTGTCTGAGTACACGCTCAATTCTATATGTGGTAAGTAATAATAATATCATATTTCATGTAGTACAGTGTGTTGCCCCGTTCTATTCTACAACGTAGAGCAAAACTAGCTGCCGATATTCTCGATACGTCATAGAAGGCGACTGAGGTTCAAGGGGTCAATGGAATCTACTGGGCGATGGGGTAGCAATCTATCTCTAATTATCATATAACATAATAACCCCAATATTCATACTACTTCATCATCATCAACCTGTATCAATCCACTGTTGGACATAGGCCTCCCCCAAATGACGCCACTTCTCCCTGTCAGTGGCCGTTCGCATCCATTCGATGACTCACTTAGTGACCGATGAGTTTCATGTCCCTTAGCTTCTGTTTACCCTGAAAGGGATTAAAGGACGTGAATGTAATCGTATATGTAAGTTCTTCCCTTCCTTGAATTTTAGTCGGGATGGTGAGAACCTGTATCCTGTCCACAATACAAACTTTTTATAATGCCATGATGGTACTCGTATTTACAGAAACAGCAATGGGAACACATTTAGATGACAACGAAAGCTGTACAGCTTACAAGGAAGCTGTATGTAGATTGTCAAATTTATTGGTAGAACGATTTATTAGAGTTCATCTGCACTCCGACGCCATTTTTGAATTGTCATCCATCGGAAAAACGCAAAGTAAATATTTAGACACATTGAAAAAGTTTACGAAAAAAGTTATAAATGATAGAAAGGAATACATTTTTAAGAATGGCTTAAACTTCGATGATTGTTTCGAAAATGATATGATGGATAAAGAATTCTTTGCGTACGTGAAGAAAAATAATATTAGTATGCTTGATTTACTGCTGGCAGCTTCGAAGAAAGGATTAATTGATGACGAAGGCATTCAAGAAGAAGTTGATACCTTTATGTTTGAAGTAAGTTTCGAAAACACATTTCGTTTTTTAGGTAAATCATTTGAAAAGTTCTTGTATTTGAAAGCAAATATGATCCAGATGGTTCTAACATATAGTCGAATATCATCTGTAATACATTTCTAAGAAATTAGAAGAAGTTTACAATTTTTACCAGACCTTAAGCAGTAGTCAAGTCACAAATGGTAGACAATGTTAAAATGTAAAGCACAAAATTTATCTGGAAATAGCACCGATGGTTGTCCTCACTGATCCAAGGTAGTTAGTTCTTGACAATATATTATCAGCCCAGTATTATGGTTTATTTATTTTTTCTTATTCCAGGGACATGATACAACTGCAAGTGGATTAGTTAGCTTGCTGATGCTTGTTGCCAATCACAAGGATGCTCAGGTAACAATTATATGCATATAAATTAAAGTCATTTGGCATTGAAACAAATACCAAAACTTCATTTCTGTACTAGCCAGAGTTGTAGACAGAAACTCGAAATAAAAAACCCCATGTTTACGTTTGCTACATAATTTGGTAAACTGATAAAATGTACTTACAAAGCACATCACCATTTAAAAACCAAAATAACACACACACCAATCACCGGTGTATTTGGTCGTATTCCTGACACATATTAATTGTCGAATTTAGGTAATTGAATTTTGTAAATAATTTTCCAGGATAAAATAGTGGAGGAATTAAACGAAATATTCGAAGGCACAGACAGAGCAGCGACTATGCAAGATTATTCCAGAATGAAGTACCTGGAGTGCTGTATTAAAGAAGCTTTGAGACTCTACCCTCCAGTTGGTTTCATTAGCCGACAAATCAAGGAGCCTCTTGTTTTAAGTGAGTTGTCCTTTTTTCACACATACCCCTTGATCTCGTTTGAGGTGAATCTAATCAACCTTATCTCCGACATTACTATCAAGGTTGTGAAGGAATCCCAGTGGAATTTCATTACATTATGATTTAGTTATTTAGTCGCCTTCTACAAAATATCGTTTTTTGGCATTCTGTTTACGTTTCAGACTAGTAAAGTGCTTTCATGTTCTTCTGCTATGTTTTAACTTTAACATTCAATTGCCGTATGGATTGTTTCGGTATGGGCGTATCAAAATGATAAGATATATTTTTTTGATTTTTCAGGTAATTATACCATACCGGCAAACATTTCCTGCCACATCCACATCTACGACCTTCACCGGAGGGAGGACTTGTTCAAGAACGCGAATGACTTCATCCCTGAAAGGTTCTACCCTGAAAACAGTGTTGGTCGTCACCCTTATTCGTATATTCCGTTCAGTGCCGGCCCCAGAAATTGTATAGGTATGAATTTAGTATAATTTTCCTTAGCAATTATAGCATTCATCATCATCATCATCTCTTACAAATTCAGGCGTCCGTTTATCCATATAAATTTTAAGTTATAGCCTATATTGAACCATGTCGGTATATACTTTCTTTTCTTTCTGTTTAATACTCTGATGTAATGCAGAAATTTCATTTGATTCACTCGTACGGTGAGGGTTGAGCCTGGATTATAAAGTTTCCATAGTATTTAAAGCTCCAAGTTTTTTAAGAGTTCCTTATATGTTACTATTTATGACTATATTTAAATTAGCATTCTTATTTCACTTTCAGGCCAAAGGTTTGCCATGATGGAAATGAAGGCAGCTCTTTCAAACATCCTTCGCAAGTTCGAGGTGCACCCAGTCACGAAACCAGCTGATCTGGAGTTGCTAGCTGGCTTAGTGCTACGGAATAATGGGCCAGTGTACGTCAAATTTATTAAAAGAGTCTAATGAATTAAATTCGTTTTATTTTGAACTAGGCTTCTTTTACAGCTTTTCTTTCGTCCAAACCTTTAAGGATTATAGGTAGTGTATGTGTGTGTGTATAGGTAGTGTATCACTAAATAAAAATAAACATAGCCCCCCTTGAGCAATTTCATAGTTAGGATGGGTTCAAGCAAAGAGTGAATTCATATACGTACCGAATACCGATTTAATCACAACTAACATTAAAACCAGGATACATAGCAAAGGAATCAAAAGTAAAATCTTGTAGCTAGAACTTATTTATTTCTTAGGCAGTATAAAACATCACACAAAAAGATCGTATGCATGGTTTTGGCCTTGCTTTTATGTTAAACATAAAGCATCATAGCCAGACATACATCTATAATTTCACAGTTTACTTGCCAAGCACGTGTGTTGCATTTTATTGACTTTAAGTTATTTACCATATAGCTATGATCTATAAACATATAAATATATGATTGGTAAATAAAATATCAACGTCGTGACTTTAATCTCTTTGTCTTCTTTAAACTATATGACCACAGTTGTAACACGTGCTTTTCTTGGACTTAAATAGAAAATTATTGGGTTATGGTCTAAGAACTTGTCCCGAATATTCTTTATCAATATCTATGTAATATCGACACCAACCAGTATTCTCATAACTGATGGTCTTGTTCTATTCACCCATAAAGGGAATACGTACGTGAATATATAAATATGTACATAAGTATATCCTATTGGAGTATGAAGTATGAAGATGGAGTATGAAGATGCCCTATTGCAGATCTCACAACTGAAGTTGGCCCTGCGTGAGTCCGAAGAGGTGGTGAGATCCCTTAACACGGAGGTGGAGAGACTTCAATCTGCAGAAGCTAACCAGCAGTATCAGCGCCTTGTCATGAAGACCGGCTTCAGTGTTTCTGCCACCCCTATGTCAAGAAATTGTAGGAAAAGGTAAAGAAAGTTAAATAAATTAATAAATAAAACTTATCTTTGTGTAGGAAACAAAAAATCTTTTATAAACAATAATTTAAATAATAAACTTAAATCAGTTTACAGTCACCACAAATTAGCTAATAGTAGGCATGACTGTGAGATACAGGCTTTTCACCGGAAGGTACTTCTGCTGGAGGGTGAATTGAGTGCTGTGACTCAAAGTTATGAGAGTTCTCAGGCAGATATTGCCCGGTATACTGAGGAGATGGATGAGCTCCTAAAACTTTGTAGGGAGAACCAGGAGCGTTTTGATTCGCTTGTGGCTGCAGGATGTCCTTGTGCCGATGTGTCACAGGTTTCTATAGCCAGTTCTAAGAAAAATACTAAATGTTCATCACCTAAACAAATTAATTTAAATAAAAAGTTAAATCACAAATTAGTTCATATTTATGGTGATGAAATGGTGAAAAATATCGGTGTAATGGTGAGTAGTGAACTTTCAAATACGGCAATTTACAACAATTGCCTACCAGGAGCTGATTTTGACAACTTAATTGACAATATATTGAGAACTAGGTTAGAATGCAATATGACATTGCTTCTAATGTGTTGTCGCAGGGGGAATCTAAATAAACATAGATTAATTAAACATATAGATAATTTAATAACTCAAAAACATATTAAACGTATAATCCTGTGTACCTTGCCTTATTCTAAGACATTGACCCCCGCAGAAAATAAATATAGGTATATATTAAATCAGACTATGCACACTATTTCAGTGCATAATAGTAATATTAAATTAATAGATACAAATTGTATTTTAAAGAACAAATTATATTTTACTGGAGATACTTACTATCTCAACAATAGTTGTAAAAAACAAGTAGCTGAAATGCTACAATTTTATTTTAGTTTTGACCAAGCCAATTCACTGGCCTCTGACATTGCCCCTTTTGGGCTTGATTCATGCATCTCTTCAAAGGAAGAGGTTGCAAATATTAATTTAAATTAAGTTATTTGACAAAAGAGGATTCCCCTTGCATCAGAAATGAAACTTGTGCACAGCTTAACTCCACACAGTGTCTTAGTGTTGTTCATCAGAACATTCAAAGCATAGCTGGATAGGAATTGGAAATTGAATTATTTTTAAATAATAATAATATAAATGTTTTTTGTATTTGTGAACACTGGGCCAAAGATTATGAATTAGTATATAATTTTAAAAATCATAATATTGTTAGTTCTTTTTGCCGTGAAAATTCAATACACGGTGGCTCTATGATAATTATGCATAAAAGTATTAAAAATAAGGTTCGCAATGATATAATTTCAGAAAGTGTAGAAAAAATAATAGAAATGTCCTGTGTGGAGGCAGATGCATTCATTGTTTGTTGCTTATATAGGCCACCTAGTGGCGACTTCTATGTCTTTGAGAACATTTTGGAAATGGTGTTGCTTAAACTGTATAAATCTAATAAGACCATAATCTTTTGTGGTGATTTCAATGTTGATCTTTTGGAGTCCTCGACACAGGCTACTAGACTTCTAAATTTGTTTTGGTCTTTTGGGTTGGATAGAATATTTGAAAGCCCAACAAGGGTGACCAGCCATTCTGCTACATGTATTGATAATATATTCAGTAATGAGAAGCCAAACAGCAGCAAAATTATTAATGTTTTGAGGTCTGATTACAGTGGCCTGTTAGCTTCATTTAACAAAAATGTATATTCTATTAATTCTCAGCTTATAACTTGTATTCCGGTAACTGAACGGCGTCTGGAGCGTTTTAGAGAACAAATTAACAACAAATTAAGATTGTTTAATATTCACAGTAGCTGTCCTAACAAAATGTTCCAAACAGTTTTTGATCTAATTGATGGGGAACATAAATCTGTTTTTATTCCAAAAACTTTAAATATAAATTCAAGGAAGAAGTTTAGTGATTGGGCAACACCGGGTATCCATGTTAGTAGGACAAAATTGTATAAATTGTATGAAGCAAAAACAACAAACTTTAGTGTAGCTTTTAGAAACTATGTAAAATTGTATTCAAAGATATTTAAAAACGTTTGTGTCCAGGCTAAGTCGCTGTATATTAGGAATAAAATACTCAAATCTAAAAATATAATCAAGGAAACGTGGGATGTCATTAGATCTGAAACTGGTAGAGTTAAAACTTATAATCAAAATAATCTAAAGCTGAAACTTAATAATAAAATTGTATGTGGCGAAGCAGATGTTGCTTCATGTTTTGAAGAATATTTTGGAAACCTCCCTTTGATGACATCCGGCTCACTAAACAGTTGCGCTGAGAAGGCTTGCGATCTGCTTGCGTTGTCGGCCCCGTGTTGTGATGGTGAGTTCCGATTTAGGCCTACAACTCCATTAGAAATAATAAAAACATTCAAAACTTTTAGTAAGAAAAAAACTGTGGATTTGTTTGGACACTCGGTCAAAACAATTAGTGTTATTATTGACTTGTTGGCACCTTATCTGGCATCGGTTTTCAATGCCTCGATAGAATCAGGTTCGTACCCTGATTTAACCCTAGAAAGATAACCTACGTCGCAAAGGCGCCCGCGCGATGAATATCGTGCTGTCTTTTTCGACTGACAATACGTATAGAGTTGTGCTTTTCAACCAACTCCGTCGTCGATCTACTCTTCCACGTAATGACCATATTTTCGCAGTAAGTACCATAGTTTAGACAATACAGCAGACTCATGCGCTCTTTAGGCGTATGGTTATCTTTTATGTAACTTTGAGCGATTTTTTGCTGTCGTATTATTGAACATAAAGTGATGTTTATGTGTTTTATTTCAGTTGAGATCATTTAGTTTATTAATATGACAAGCAAAAGAAGATTGGCAGATGATCAAATGCAACAGAACCTTGGGAAATTAAAAAATACACGATCTTGACCAGTTTGCAGCTGTAAAATTACTATGGACCTTTGACGATAGTTTCGTACAAACCCAAACCATCAAAGATGGTTTATTTCTTATCATCGTGCGACGAAGAACGTGTCCTCAACTCAACTACCGGCAAATCGGATATAATAATGTATTATAATCAAACTAAAGAGGGGTTGACTTTCGATCAGATGTGTTTTGCTATGTTTTGTTCAAGGAAAACTAATAGATGGCCTATGGCAATGTTTTATGGTATTTTGAACATTACTTTCGTGAATTCGTATATCATATATTATCATAATGTTTTGTCTGAAAATGAAAAGTCATTAAACCGACGAGAACACATGAAAAAACTTAGTACTCGGCTAACTGCCACTTTGATGTCGGAAAGATTAGATGCTCCCACTTTGCCAAGATATTTTCGGAGTAATATTGAAAATATTCTCCCAAAGCTCCATGGCCAAGCTTCTGCAGATAACGAAGAGCCTCCAGCAAAGAAAAACTTTACTGTAACTACTGTACTCGTCTAAAAAAAAATGAATGCCGAAAACTACTTCCGCCAAATGTCGAAAAACACTGTGTGGTGAACACAGAATTGAAGTTTGTCATGCCTGCTTATAAAGTGCCCTTTTTGATGTAATAATTGATTTTTGAGATTGATTATTTAATAGTCAAACTAGTTTATACGAAAAAATTGCATTACTTTAGTGATTTCTCATAATTTAGTCAATTTACATAGAAGACTGTAAAGTTTTGTAAATTTTTGAAGAAGATAACTTTATTTTGTTAAAAAAAATTGAAAATAAATAATTTCGTACGAAATATCATTTTTATTTCTAAATAATAGTCTAAACCCCTAAAATAATACATTTATTGGCCAAAATATTACTTATTACCATTTCATAATCACATTTGAAAATCGTGCGCCTTTAAGGCGTATGGTTATCTTTTACGTAAGTCGTGGGATGGTTATCTTTCTAGGGTTAATGAAACTAAGTAGAGTAACACCGATATATAAATCTGGTAGTACCTTGGACCCATCTAATTACCGTCCAATATCCGTGCTACCAGCATTAAGTATTCGAGAAAATCTTGTTAAATCAGATGTTGTACCATTTTAATTTGAACGGACTACTACATTCTAAACAATTCGGCTTCACAAAAGGTTTGTCCACCACTGATGCTGGTGTAGAACTAATAAAGGGGATTTTTGATGCCTGGGAACGGTCACAGGATGCATTTGGTATTTTCTGTGACCTTTCTAAGGCGTTCGATTGTGTCCGACATGATATAATAATAAGAAAATTAGAGCATTATGGAGTTAAAAATAATTCACTAAATGTAATAAAATCATATTTAAGTAATAGAGTACAAAAAGTAACTATTGGTGTGGAGCAGTCGTCGGGTCGCACAGTCCAGATGGGGGTGCCTCAAGGTTCAATATTAGGTCCGTTTCTTTTCCTAGTATACATAAATGACTTACCTTTTGTAACTAAAGATAGGTGCAGGACGGTCCTTTTTGCTGATGACACATCCCTAATCTTTAAAATTAGCAGGAAGATTGATGAGTCGCAAGCAATAAACTCGGTGATAGGAGATGTAGTTCAATGGTTTCAATATAACAATTTAGTTCTTAATAATAATAAAACAAAATGTATTAAATTTACTTTGCCAAATGTTAATGGTGTCGAAACCAATCTAATAATAAATAATGAGAAAATAGATAAAATAAATACTACTGTCTTCTTAGGGATAACTTTAGATTCAAAGCTGCAGTGGGGAGACCTCATTTGCGTTTTGTCTAAAAAACTTAGTTCCGCGGCATATGCTGTTAAACGGATTCGGGAATATACGGACGAGTACACGGCTAGGATTGTTTATTTCAGCTACTTTCATAGCATTATGTCTTATGGCATCTTGCTGTGGGGTTGTGCTGCTGACATAAACACAATATTCGTTTTGCAGAAGAGGGCTGTTCGCTGCATTTACAGAATGGGCCCCAGAGAGTCACTTCGCGAAAAATTTAAAGAAATTGATATTTTGACGGTTGTTGCTCAGTACATATATGAGTGTGTCATTTATGTACATAAAAATAGAAATATTTTTAGAAGAAACTGTGATTTTCATAAAATTAATACTAGGAACAAACATAAGCTGTATGTGGCGCCCTCGAGGCTTCAAAAGGTCAAGAAATCTTTTGTTGGAAATTGCGTGCGTTTTTATAATCATTTACCGGACTGGATTACGCGATTGTCCTTACCTAAATTTAAGACTATAGTTAGAGGCCGACTAGTCCGGGGCGCTTACTACGCGGTCGGGGACTACCTCGCCGATGCTCAGGGTTGGCAATGAGTGCATCTAAGCTATATGTGCAAAGATAATTTATGTTAATAAGTGTATAAATTTTATGTTTCTTTATAATTTGTTTTTGTAACTGGCACTGGGCAAAAAATCCTGAAAGCCGGAGTTTCTTGTTGGTTCTTCTCCGAGCCAGGGCTTCCGAACCAACGGTAGAATTTCAATGCCAAGAGACAACCAGTGTCAGGCAAATGTTTTGACTTTCAATGAATGTACTGTTCTTGTACTTATATTGAATAAAAACATTTGACTTTGACTTTTTTGACTTTTATTAATAAATAATAGTAATCCATTATTTCCCTCATTTCCCTTTTATCAAGCGCTGCGTTGTTCGTATGACATTAACACTAACTATCCGGAGAGAAACAATATGTTATACATGCATATTATGTCGTCGTACATACATATATACAAATACATTCACGTCCTTTAATTACTTTCGGAATGGACGGAATCTCGGAGATACAATATCTCCTAGGTCACTTTTTACCGATGTCATAATGGAACATTGGTGACAGGTTTTTAACTCATCGCCCAATAGATTCTATTTACCCCTAGTCTAATCTTGCGACATACCGGGATAAACCGACAGCTAGTTAGCATTCTTTTTACGTCCCAGATTAGCACAGAACATGTCATATAAGTCGTCGTACAAGACAGGATGTGTCGTTGTATGTGACGTGTATCTGTTACTCTATCTATAACTACTCGTTCAGTCGTGACGTGTATGCTATTGGCCAGAATCAGCGTGACTGTACTGTTTTGGTCTTATATCTATTCGTAACATGATGTTAATTTTGTGATAACGAAATGGAATTTCAAAAACAGGTAAGTACATTAAAATGCATAATCATATGTCTATATAGTAGAAAATATAGACTATTTGGCCTTACTTTGCTTATAAAGTAGTTCATTTGCAAACCTAACTCAATTTCTTCATTATTACCAAACCATATAAGATAAACTTACAATCATGGATGAACGGATTAATAAAAGTGAAAATTCAACAAAACCAAATTAAAAGAAAACTCTGTGCATGCTATTTAGGATTAAAACGGAAGATTTTAGATATAGGTGGCCAGTCAAATTATCGTCCATTAATATCCGTAGTCAATGTTTACGATACGAAATCATGTAAATTCACGTCTTTTAATCCTTTTCAGTGAGGATAGAACCGCGAATCCACGATAAAACCTCATAGATCACCGTTAGCATGCATATATTGGTGTTATTATTGCTAGCTACTTATGTTATTAGACAAAAGTTGTTACTGTTTACAAGTACGTCGTTTACATATCAACAACAAGGTCTTTGGCAGCCATCGCCCCTGCATCGTCTAAATTTACCAGGAGCTACATACATATTTGACATTTTCTCAGTAACGCGCAGAAAAGCATTGTGAACCATTACTCTCAATTACTGCAAATCACTATTCGATTCCACTAGTTATTGCCAATTGTGATTTGTGACTGTTCTATTTATTTAGTTTGTGCAGTGTAGCTTAATGGATTCGGAATTTGAGGTATGTGTTTGTTTTATTTACGAGAAAGCGTAATATAACGTGAGCATAATGGATCAATGGCACGCTAGCTTTTTAGTTTGATTCAAGTGTTGTTATTTTTATTTATAGCTTTGATCTGAGCTGTTATTCTTTTTGTAGACGACTTTTATTCTTAGATTTCTATTCTTAGTAACATGACTACATGACATTGTATAATAATATAAAGCATATTTATGTAGGTATCCGTTGAAAATCTTTACTAGTAAAAAAGAGTTTCATAAAGAGAAGAAGATCAGAGTATTTGTAATGTTACTGCTACTAGATAACCTTATAAATATGGAATCTATGAAACGACAAGCTGGCAACTTGGCATCAATGTTCCATATGACATAATATTCATGCTAAAAAGTGACCTAGGAGATATCATCGTGTCTCCAAGGTTCTGTCCACCCCGAAAGGGATTAAAGTACGTAAATATGTATAAAGATAACGTTCCAAAGTACATAGTACTTACAGAGGATCTGAAAAGATATTTTTATACGTTATCAAAGAACACGGTTTTTTTATTTGTATTCAAATAAATTGAATAGCGCAAATATTTGACAGATAGATACACTCTGACAAAAAATATAGTGTTCCCACTCATACATAATTACATACACGATTGAATTAAAATAAAATAAGCACCTATGACATTACATATTACCATGACCAATAAAACAATGAATTTCTAATGATCGCTAAGGACCGTTAAAATATGTATTACACTTGTTTTGTTATTAGAAGACTAAGATGTCATAAATTTATTAACAATAAGAAAGTGCTATTTATGCATTTCTTTGTTATTTTACTTTATTAACCGTAATATATTGAATTAAATTTATAAACCGTATTACATTAAAAATATAAAAGTTAAAGTCTTAATATCCGTTGTAAATTACTAATGTGTGGCCCATATTTATTAATTTAATGTGCTGCTTTCTATCTATTAAATACTAGCTATTAAACATTATTAGATTCATATGACAATTTATAATATTAAAACCGTACAACAAGTTAACTTAAAGTCGTGATTCAAAGAAGTTCCATCTTGTGAGAATACGAAATATTTGCTAAAAATTAATGAAATAAGCAAGTTAATTCAATGTGTTAAATTCTAAAAAAACATCTTAGTTACATTAATATAGTACTGACCTATGAATCTACTAATATTAATTATCTCCGAAACCAAAAAAATATACGCTTTAACCCGCGATGGTACGCGTCGTGATGTTGATAAGAATTCTATTTATAACTGTACAACGATTTCAATAAACCAACAAATTTTATTAGTCCAAATTGCGTAAGGTCTTGTAACTATGTAACCGTAAGAAACGTCACATGTAAACAGAGCCTGATAAGCGAGACACGAGGCTTTACGTTTGGGAAATGCCGACCGCGCCTGCGCGATCAATCGCCACAGAAAACGCCCACAGTACGACCCTGAGTGCAAAGAACTTCAGACATTCAGCCGCTCGCCATGGGCACTCGGCAAGCGCGGCGCCTCGCTCTATTAACCAGCACACTCCACAACTGCCCTTGCTTCAGTAAGAGAACCTATAGTCAAGTGCGACCTCTTTTGGGCACAGACTTCGTAAGTTCAATTCAATTTATTCACAAATTCCCAAACCTAAATCGTCAGCTGTTCTACAACTGAAATACGGCAGAATATAGGTTAATGGGTTTTTCTGTTATTTCAGAAATGGAGGAATTCGGCGCCTGGTTTCTATGCTATACAGTCTGACAGGTATTTAATGTTTACTACTAACATTTTTCTACAGTTAAGAATTCTTCAATATTAATTTATCAATATATAATGGAAATCATTAAATATTTTATAATATTTTTTATCAGCTCATAGATATAAAACTACGTTGCATATATTCGCGACATGTGTATATTAACGATATAAGCAGTCTTTCAGTCGTCCCTCTTGATTCTATTTATTTGTATCAAGTCTATGAATATTATGAGATAGACATCTATAATTCATGTAACGCAAATTTTAGTAATTAAAGTACCTATTAGACGTTATTATTTCAAAAACATTATCAGTCTACGCTACAGCCGTAGTAAGAAACGTATTATTACTTTACCTCATTTGTTTATCGATTATTCCAAAATATTTCTGGAACTATGCCAAACAGGAACAAATCATATCGAAAGTTCTCGTTCGTCACTTTCGCTATTTGAAATGTACTTTGTGAAAAGTACTTTGTATGTTACAGGAAATAATATTTATTCAGAACTCCTTATTTAACTAAATTAGGTATAATAATTAACTAACTATTTATCTTCTCTGTCTGGATAGCAGAAAATACTCATTCGTCCACAACTTAGATCCGAATTCGTAAGTACAGTAATGAGAGTGTTTTCATAATTTTTCGTTTTATTTTTATTGCAGAAATTAACTATTGATATTTTATAACTGAATTAAATACATTATAAAATGATTTGCTTTTGTAGTCATTATCAGCACGTAGCGATATCTTAAGAATTTCGATATCGTAATTAAAATTAATATACTTTGGAATGTTTTTGATTTAGTGTTTTTGCATGTAACTATTTGTTCTTTTAAATAATTTCTTTTAATTAATTTTAAACATGGGAAAAATCGAACTTGTGAGATTTAATTATTATTTACTCTATAACTAAATTTAACCTACATATATGCAATATAATGCAGACCACAGTTCTTAAGTACGCAGCCTTATCTAAGACATTAAAACTTATCCATGATTACATGCATGCATTTGATTTACTAATGTAGTGTAGTATAGTAAGTACTATATTTATGCTTAGTGATTTCGTTTTAGAACATATATCTATCTATCCATTTCCTAACCTAAGTATCATACCTCTTGAGTCACTAGCGTTGTTGTTATTGCAATAATATGGGATTGCACTCTTTGTTTATTTGTGAACACTAACATATTGTATTCATATACGTATTTGCACGAATAGAAAATATAATTTATGTACATATTTGTAAGAAGTTAGTTTGCACAATAGTGTTTATTTGTGTTTGAATTATTCGTAGTTTGTAAATATTATGCTTTGAGACCAAGCTTAGGAATCTGAAAGTAAATCCAATTCAAGAATTGTCGCTATTTTACAGGGTTCGTGATGGTAATTACAAGAATGCTGACGATGTTTTGTTTGATATGTTCAAGAATGAAGACACGGGCATGTTGCCTGTGGGGAAATTTCTGGCCGTAAGTTTCTTTTAAAAACGAATACAAGTTTTTGCTATCCCATATTATTTACATTTTGACATCTATACAGAAAGGACATACATATTACACGTCCCACGGAATAAGCAGAGTCTATCCTACTTAAGACTTCATTTAAATAAACAACGTAACTCTAACTTAAATGCTATATTGTTAAGGGTTCTAATATCTTAACGTTTTACCAAAACCTTTCACGTTAGTCTGTTTTAACGTGAAAGGTAATTAAATAACTTACGAAATTTACAGGCCTTGAGAACCACTGGCATAAGGAAGAACGATCCTCGAGTCAAAGAAGTAATGCTCAACTTGTACAAAGTTCACAAGGAATCAAATTTCGAAGGCGGGTCACCAGAAACGTTGAAACTCGACAAGAAGACATTCAAGGAAGTGATAGCACCCAACATTGTATTAATCACACGAGCATTTCGTAGCCAGTTCGTGATACCTGACTTCCAGGATTTCATTAAAGACATCGAAGAAATGTACTGGGCTGCGAAAAGTATTTCTGATGGAAAGGTCGCGAGTTATATACCACAACTAGCTCGAGCCAACCCCGATAATTGGGGTGTCAGTGTGTGTACCATTGACGGACAACGCTTTTCTATTGGTTGGTATATTTGTATGTGACAAGCCTTTATTAGAGTTTACTTCGCGTGTTATATACTAGCACTAAGTAAATATTGCCTGAGTAAGGTAGGGTAAACAATTAGGAACTTCTACGTAGTGACCGTGTCATCTTGATTGAACGTTGTAAATATTGTGAACAGAGAAAAGATGACGTACTACGAGTACATACGTATGTACATACCCTCTTCACTAGGGCGAATTAACTAATAATTAAGATGAACTTATAAATAAAAAATATATTTGAGGGCAACTTTGACTTTAATAACTGTAGAATTACTTTTTTATGCCTTCCCAAAGGAATTTTACGGTTGTTTGTTGTTTTGGAAAAAAAAAAGAAAAGGCAAATACTAAATACTCGTATATCTTATAGGAGTATTTAGTAGTAATTCGACGTAGCTCAGTTGTTTGGGGCTTGACTCTGTATCAGTGGGTACAGGGTTCAAATCCCACTTGAGCATGTACCAATGGAAATGAATTTTAATGAATTTCTATGTACATTTTCGTAATAAAAACACATTTACGAAATGCATCGAATTATACGGTGAGGGAAAACACCGTGAGGAAACCTACCTGTTCCCCGAACAGGTAATAGTTAGTGCTTGTAAATGGCGACATGGTTGACTACCTGTCACATTGGGTACTGACTATCTGGTTAACACGTGGGTTCGAGGTGTCCATAGAATTATTACCTTCGCAATTGCGGAGATGGACATCTGAACCTCTGACTACCCCGCAAGGGTTAATGGTCGTGAATGCGTTTATTTTTTTGTTTTTTGAGTATTTAGGATTTAGCTTTTTATAACGCTTAATATTTTTCCAGGCGATGTATCAGTCCCATTTACTCTACAATCATGCAGCAAACCTTTAACATATGCAATGGCCTTAGAGACACTTGGTCCTGATGTGGTTCACAAATACGTGGGTACAGAACCCAGTGGGAGAAACTTCAACGAATTAGTTTTGGATCATAATAGTGAGTATGTTATATCTACACATTACGAGTATATATAAGTATATCACAACTGAATGCGCTCGGCGGTTACATATTCCTCTCTCGTCGAATATCACGTTTATTCACATTACCTCATCATCTTTGTGTCAGGATTAAGATAAAAAGGTTTTTTTTTAATTTTATTAATAACTGTTCAGCGATTGACCCCTATCTCACCTGATGATAAGTGACGATGAGGTCGATGATGTAGCTCGCTGGTCCAGTAATATCTATTCACTCTAGCTTTGAAGAGACCTAAGTTATATTCTACCGGGAATACAGACGGGGGAAGTGAATTCCAATCCTTAGCAGTCCGCATCAAGAAGGACGAAGCAAAGCGCTTCGTACGAATCAACGGGGTACTGAAATCTCTGTCTACAAATAACAATTTTTATCCCATCATTTTATTATTGTGGGTCATATGTATTTTAGATGTGTGCGTGTAGTTTTAAGAATAATAAACAAAATTAACCCTGATCACGATTTTATACGAGGCCTTGGTTTTAAAGATTGACATAATATTACAAAGACGATAATGGCTATAATCTACATATAAATGATTATTTTGTGCATGAATGTATTACTCCATAAGAACACAATATATTAAATGCTATATAATATGACAGATGCATCTTATCGTGCAATAACAAGGCAAGTCATCGTTTTTAATGAATCGATCTCTATTTGAGTGCTCCGATAACGTTTATTGCACAAAAAACGCGTGCAAATTTGTTGTGATTAAAATCCGCACTGCAACTGCTCAAAGAATTGATTAAAATGTAGCCGACTATCTTTTTTATGGCAGGGTTTTAAGGAGACTAAGGAGCTATGCCTTACAATAGCAACCAGCGCCAATGAATAATCTCTATTTTTATCATACGTATTTATCCCCAACTAATCCCGAAGATCCTTACATCGCAATTAGGATGAATTGCGATGCAATTAGATTGCAATAGCAATTAGAATCTTCGGGATCTTTGTTACTGTATATTTCTTAAGTCACCACGTACTATAAACTTCTCATAATTCCATTGCAGTGAAGCCGCATAACCCAATGATAAACGCCGGCGCCATTTTGGTTTGCTCTCTACTCAAGACCTTGGTGAAATCCGAGATGACATTGGCTGAAAAGTTCGACTACGTCATGTCGTTTTTCAGCCGCTTGGCGGGAAACGAAACTCTTGGTTTCAACAATGCTGTCTTTCTCTCCGAAAGAGAGGCTGCTGATAGGAACTACGCCCTAGGATTTTACATGCGGGAACACAAATGCTATCCTGAGAAAACTAACTTGAGGGAATGTATGGACTTCTATTTTCAGGTAAAGTACGACTTCAAAGTTCTAGTTATAAGCTTATTTCTATTTGAATGTTACAACAACTTGCCCATTAGTAAAACACTCATTCGTCATCTCTTATAATTTAATCAGGTTTGGTTTACATGATTTTAGTAGTACAAGGCTACTAAGAATTCACCATACGATATTACTACGATTCCCAAACAATTACTGTAAGAGATTGTATGTAAACGAAGAAGCTCTTTTAAGTTTGCGAATGAACAACTCATTTATCTATGTATCCTATTCCAGTGCTGTTCGATGGAAGCAAATTGTGAAATCATGTCCATAATGGCCGCAACACTCGCCAACGGTGGCATCTGCCCAATCAGCGATGAGAAAGTTCTTCGTCCAGATTCTGTGCGCAATGTCTTGTCACTAATGCACAGTTGTGGAATGTACGATTATTCTGGGCAATTCGCTTTCAAAGTGGGCTTGCCCGCGAAGTCTGGGGTCTCAGGAGCTATGCTTATCGTTGTACCGAATGTCATGGGAATTTGTACGTGGTCGCCACCATTAGATCCTCTCGGTAACAGTTGCAGAGGTCTGCAGTTTTGTAACGTAAGTTCTTGAATTTAGTAGTTAGAATTAGAAAATCTATTTTCCTATTCATTTCGGTGTTTAGTTATAGCCTTTCGATAAAAGATGCCAATTTACTTACAATATTTTAGAATTTCTCTATTAGATAAAAAGTATTAAACAAACATTGACGTTTAATCCCTTGTGTAGCAATAAAATTTAATTTCTTTCTTCAGGCTCTCATTGACCGATTCAATTTCCACAAATATGACAACATTCGATACGCCAGTCATAAGAAGGATCCTCGCCGCTACAAATTTGAATCAACAGGATTGAGCATTGTCAATTTGCTGTTTTCTGCTGCCAGCGGAGATATTAGTGCTTTGAGAAGGTAAGTATCCATCAGTACAAAAAACGTAACGAAGGTATATAAGTAGGTAGTAGTTAGTTTCTAGACGAATCATCATACGTAAATGTCGAACTACAAACAGAATAATCAAGAAAAAGAAAAACAAGAATTGCACTAAGACAGACTGTGTTTACAACAAAATTACCAAAGAATTCGAATGAACTTTTGTAAGGACATATTTTCCATCACTTGACCTTAATTCGTTTCTTCCAGACATCACCTATCAGGCATGGATATGACTCTAGCAGACTACGACGGACGCACCGCCCTACATCTAGCTGCAGCCGAAGGTCATCTCTCTTGCGTAGAGTTCCTCCTCGCCCAATGCGGAGTTCCACATGACCCTCGAGACCGCTGGGGCAGCAGACCTCTGAATGAAGCCGAAACCTTTGGCCACTCTGCCGTTGTCCAATACTTGGTAGAGTGGGAGAAAACCCATCCACAACAAGAAAAACTTGCGGAAACTGTTAAGTGCCCAGTCGATCAAATCTTAGAGGCAAAACCAGATGGTGATGACGCCATCAAAGACCCGAGCATTCAGGAAATAGTTTCGAGAAATGGGGATAAAACTCAGTAGATTTTTAAATGTTTTAACTCATCTTTTAGATTAGGTAAAAAGACAAATTGTTGTAATTTTTGGTAAATTCTGCTGAAGATCTGTTTTAACTGTTATAGAATAATGAAATGTTGTAAGTTCCTTCGATTTTAAATGAATGGGGTATTTATTCTTAGAATAAATTAATTTAAATTTTCAACAGAAACACCATTCATTATGTGAACTTCATCACTATCAACGATATATTTGTAGATTAGATTATCACATTCCATATAAACATTTAAATTACATACTTTTATTATACTGTTGTTGTATTTATAACTGTTTTGTCCTTTTAACTATTATATTTAAATATTTTATGAGATCATACACTAGTGATCGCAGATCTGATAACCATTAATGGTTGATGTTATTAAAAAGACAATAAATAAATGTTAACTTTAGTAATTGTTGAATCTATTTGTCAATTAAATAGCCAATGTAAAAATTAGCCCTGTGATTCATTCATACTTTTGATTTAGTATTATTTGTTTTCTAAATTAGCATATTTTTGTAAAGTGCCAGAAGGAACAAGTTTTAAGTTGTGGGCAACACTAACTTTTCTATAAAAAAAGAGAATGAGACAATTGCATTCATAACCATTAATCCTTGCGGGGTAGTCAGAGATTCAGGAGTCCATCACTGCAATTTCAAACGAATTAATTCTATGCCCACCTCAAACCCACGTGTTGACCAGATAGTCAGCACTCTATATGACAGGTGGTAACCCATTGATACCGAATATAGGATAGTAACTTCTTACATTATTTTATTAATTATCTGAGACCGGGTCTAAACACGATAAATTTATAAAGATATGTGATTACCTTTATTTTTGCCCGACGTTTCGACCCAGTTGCATAGGCCGTGGTCGCGGGAAGACTAGCTAGCAAGCTAGACTGGCGGGAAGTCCGTCACAGCTAAAATGTCTGTCTACCCTCACAATTGGAATTTTTGTTAATTCATAGCACGACACACTACACTCACATTCTTACATTATATCCTTAAAATAAATAAATCAAAATAATTATATAAACTCTATTTATTACATAATCTACTTAATAAAGAAACAACACTTACATAAAAACTACACATTAGTAACATTCTGTCTAGCAGGTGATGATATTACACCTAGCAGTCTACAATCAGCTTCAAGAAGTGTCAAATCAGTAGTGGAACCCAAAAATCTTGAAGAAAGTTCCAAATCCTTTATTTGCAGTCTAACTCTTGCGCCTCTTACATACTCGTCACCTCTATTATTTGGCCTTGTGCAGACGCAAGGGAATTTCCAGCCAAAATCAATGTATAAATCATCAGCTACAACATGGTATATTTTTCCTATAACTACTTTCCCAGCTGGATCTCCAAGCTGAAAAGAAATAATATTGAAGGTGTCAAGAAATAATATGTTATAATAAATGTAATTTGATAGTCTCTTTTGATCTTGAAGAAAATAAAGACATGAATAGTCTCAGAATATATAAAACTTTATAAGGATTCTGCAAAGTTACTATGAATTAATGCTATAGGCAATTTCTAAAGAATTGTTGGGTGTGCGAATAGTTGTACTATTACGCATTTTAAACAGTAATTAAATTAAACTTACATCAATGAATTTAGAGTTCCGTAATAATGATGCGAAAGTTTGATTCTCTTGAGGCTCCTGTGGTTCAAGGATATTGCTATGTTTATCATACGCTTTTGCAAAGCCTCCAGTTTCTTTTGAAGATATTTCAGGTTCTGCAGAAGGGGTTTCAGCTTTTATCGAGCAGAAACGAATAGAAGCCCTTGCATACTTTGAAGATTTTTCTAATGTTGTCAATATTCTTAACATTGTTAGAAAATTTTTATACCGAGTAATGTGACTTGCGTTTTTTTAAATAGATAACTTATTTTAATACTGAAAAGAAACAGTTATGGAAAATGGGCTCACAGGTAGCTCACTATTTTAGTTGTACACAATAGTCTTTTAGGTTATAGAGATCCCGCCACATAAGGTGGCAGTTGGAGGCGTCGCCACAGTCGCGTAATTCAGTGTTACCAGTAAACACGCCAAAACTAGCACTCACTGTGCCATACGGCTCGATACATTATAGGTTTCATTTGTAACGGTCTTTGGTTGCAGAGCTATAAACTCAAATAAAACAAATTAATATATCAAAGTCAAAATATGTTTATTAAACTATTTCAAACATGATTAATAATTAACGGGACTTATCCTTCTTATTATATATTACATATATTATGTGTTCCTTCACTCTGTCCGCAATAGACCGTTTAGTGTGTTCGACGTAGGATTTCCCACAGCTGCAATCAATCTTATACACACCCTTATATCTTATATCATGAGTATAAATCGCGAATCTCTTAAAACTATTATTTCAAACATGGCACTGAGCATTGTCTTTACATATTTTTTACCGAGGTTAGATCAGCGGAGACCCTAGCTTGGAGAAGAACTAACAAGAAACTCCGGAAATCAATTTATTATAATCACCCTTAACAAACATAAAAATTACAAAGAGTGGGCAAAAAACACAACGCTGGTAATACTAAATTTACCTTTCATACAAAATAACACGCAATGGCGGTAACGTCAAATTTAGTTCCAAGTTTGGCTACTGCCACCTTATGTGGCGGGATCTCTACAATTTCAATTCAATCTGATATTCAATCTATTTTCATTAACCATTCTGAATAATTTAACCAATGACGTAACAATTGGAAGTCTCTTTCCGAATTGTTCCACAATCTCCCTATTGTTATAATAGCTCTTTATTTAATACACCTCTATCATAATAGTCTGTAGTTTTTTGACAAATTTAGTCGTATTTGTTATGTCGATCTCCTTCTATGCCTTTCACAACTATTTCCGTTAATACGGCATTTAAAAACCTTCACAGGTATCTGGGCCTGCAAAATGTTTTTTTTTTTCTTATATGTATTTAGGCACTTAGCATTAAGTTAATAAATTCATTAAAAATTATTGTAAGTTGCTAATAATGTTTCCTACGCTTTCTCGTTTTTATCTCTAACTGTACTATATTCTGTGGTGAATATTTTTATATACGTGCTGTTTGTTGTCATTGTGTGAGTGTGATAACTTTGAGCTACCAATTTTTGTAGAAAATAACCTATTTAATCCAAAATTATTCACGTAGCATAAAATGACCGAAGATCAAGATCTGAAAGATTCTTCTGTTGATGCAAATAAACTCTCTCTCAAGTCGAAAGATAAGAAATGTCGATCACAGAAACCATTGACAAAGGTGTGCATATTAGCTGAACTTTTTCATAGTCATAAAATTCGTAATAATTTTGTATAAATAATATCATTTTCACAGATTGTTATGCGACGTCTACCACCTTCTATGACAGAGGAATCATTCTTGGAACAAGTGTCACCAATTCCTGAACATGATCATTTTTATTTCGCCAAACCTGATCCATCACTGGGAAATAACACATTCTCTAGAGCTTACATCAATTTTGTGAATGTGGAGGATATATATTTGTTCCGAGACAAGTTTGATGGATACATATTCCTTGATGATAAAGGTATAAACTTTATAATAGATTGAAGTTTAGCTTAGTGACAATGATGAGCTGACTATATGTATGCATTGGATCCAAATCAATGTGCTAATTAAGCATACATCAAGTTCACCTAATACATTATTGGTAGTAATGTCAAGGTTCTTACTACTTAATATTTTGATATAAATATCAAATCAAAGTTAAGAAATCCCTGAATTGATTTGTTGATCGAACAATCTTGAAAGCCAATGTATGATTTCAGCTACTGCGGTTTTATTAAAGAACAATATTAAATTAAACGTAATGTACCAATCAAAATGGACTGCAATCATATTATGTTTTTTATATATGTATATAATCAAGAACACACCATATATAATCACTACTGCAGTGTCTTAAGACCAGGGTTTTCAATCAGTGCATCCTACCTTTAATGACATATGGTGCCGAAACTTGGAACATAAGAGTTGGGCTGGCTCACTAATTACATCTCGCTCAGCACCAATGGAACATTCTATGCTGGGTATCTTGTTAAGAGACAGAGTTTGGAACAAGATTATCCAGCAGAGAACCAAAGTCATAGACATTGTCTATCAATTTAGCTTGGTGTTACCTTGGGGAGGCCTACCTACTGTTAATAAAACTTATTTTTTAGTATATGTACATATAAGATTATAAATTATTGATCTTAATAAACATTTGAATCCCCCATTTCCTCATACACACTCAGCTATAAAAGGTTACAATGCAACATATCTATTTCAATTTCAGGTGTAGAATATGTTGGTATAGTTGAGTACGCTCCTTTCCAAAGAATTCCCAAGAAAAAGAAGAAAAGGGATCCTAAATGTGGAACCATAGAAAGTGACCCTATTTACCAGGAATTCATTGAGAACTTGACTAAAGAACCCGAACCAGAGAACCAACCCAAGCTTGAATACTCCTATCCAATCAATGATTGTGAGTATGCGTCATGTAAATTTCCAGAATCAATAACTTATTGTTGTTCATGGTATATTTTAGAGCAATCCTGATAGAACTGTAATGTTATGTCACAGGTTATGTTAAGGAGATTCAGAGGGTTTAAAAGGAGTCCAGGCTAGCATTAATGTCAATAATACTCTGCATCATCTTCCTTGAAATAAAATAATACATACCTTTACTGAGAGCTACTAATATTATTCATAATGTGATATTATCATTTCAGTGAATGACAAGAAACAACAGTCAACTCCATTACTTGAATACCTTGCATCAAGAAAATTGGATAAAAGAGGCCGTGAAGAACGTCGCCGCAGAGAAAATGATAAAAGGAAAATGAGGATTGAAAGGAAAGTGAAAGACTCTTCAATTAAAGTAAGTAATAAATATGTGTAATGCCTTCCTTTTTTGTCAACAATTAAAATTTTGTTTGAGTTAGCCTCTTAAAAAATGATTTAAAAAGAATTTATTTTAAGTTTGTGTTGTGTTGTTTGTTTTACATAGAATCAATATTTATTAAAGAAACAAAATAATGTATCATTAGAATACTTGAAAAATTATCGATACATAACTATTTGAAAGGTAAAATATGTATATTTGCTTGATTCAAGTTATTGTTTTTCAGGAGGAGGACTATGAAGAAAATGAAGTAAAGAAAATCAAACCCCGTGAATGGGAACGCGAAAAGCCAAACAAATTCAAAGATGATTTAAAGTATGAACCTAAAGAGGGTAGTGAGAAATCCTATAGAGATCAACGAAAACCTATTATTGATAAAAAGAAAACTGGTTACAATGAAAAGAAAGATGAAGAACAGGAGGATTTTAAAGATAAAAAAGATAAATTAAAAGAATCGCCACGCGAGCAAAAGAGTAAAAAGTACAGCGACACTCGAAAAGAAAGACTTGGTACGAAATTGGATAAAACCCCAACCAAGCCAGAAATTAAAGTATCAAAACTAAACCACGATGACATCAAACCATTTACTCAATTACCACAAGTCAAAACTGACGATTTGGTCAAAATGATAGACCAGATGGGTAAAAAATCTGACGTAGAATTGAAAGCGCGGAAAGATGATGGTCCCAAGATGCCAAGGCGTAACAGTCTGGAATCTGGTGACGTGACCAGTAAAGAGGGAAGTCCTTTGAAAAGGCAAAACTCACTCGAAGACCGCAGTGCGTCAGTAGATAGGGATGCCTCAGACGATCAATGTCAAGACGATGGTAGTGAACGACGGTCTGACAGAAGAATCAGGAATAAGGCAAGTATATTCTAGTTAGTTCGTAGATTAATGTATTGAATTCCACATGAACATTAGTGATGGAAGTTTTCCGCTATTTCAGTATAAAACGAAATTTAAGAAGCAATATTGATTTGGTGCATTGTATGTTTGTGTTTGAGCAATATTGAAACAGGATTTGTTGGTATGCTTTCATATAACTGCACTTAAGTGGGTTGGTGTCGCTTTTCACAGAACTAAACTAGCATTCTTTTTTCGGTTTATCGACTTTGTTTGATAGTGATATACAATGGTAGCATTGGCTTGTTTATTATTATCAGGGTTACAAGCATGATTAGTTTAAATATTTTAGAATAAACGTCAGTTACTATATTTTTACGTGAATCTGACAGTCTGGGAAGTGATTTTCAATGAATATTTACATATTACACAAATATTAACTATAAATAGTACTCATATATATTTTAGTGGTGGTCGTTCTATTTATACTGAAATCAATGTACCACAAATGACTGACAGTTGTTGACTTTTTGTTTTTCATTATTTTGCTTTTTGTCATGTGTTAGACTATTTAGCGGTATAAACGTATTTGTGAATTAAAATTAAATTAATATGTTAGTGGTTTTAATAAAAAGATTTATCAGTTTAATATTTATGATGAGAAAGTTTTTAGCATGGCGTTATGTTACTGTACTGTTATTATTACAGCTTATTCTAGATCTAACGATTTGAGCTGACCTTTGCAAATTTTCTGTTTTAGTCATAGCACTCTTCTAATATCCTTTATGCACTTTAATTACGTTGCCTGTTATATTCTACGGACTTCGGTACATTCATAACTTTTTTGTGAATGCCACGTTCAAATTTTAATGAAGCATTATTATAAATTGTGGTTTTTTATACATTGACAATAATGACGTTAAAAAATTTTTTATTTACCACAGGATCGTCCAAGTATAGTAATCTACCAGCCAGGGATGGGCAGATTTAGCAAGCAGCGTCTGGCTAAGGAAAAGGACTATAAAGTAAATGAAAGCGAAAAAAGGGATACCTGAATAACAGCCTAAAACTCGAATGTATCGGACAATATTCACATGGCATGGATGCGAAGTTCCCTCGACTTAGCGAGTAGGAATGCCGACAGATTGCATTAATATGGGCAGAAGATTATCAGGAAAACCCAGTTTGACATAACTTAACAAATATTATCTTATTGTAAAGTTGTAATATTGAGTTGCATTATTAAATTGTTTCATTTCAGGTTTGCATGTTTTCTTTATACATTTTTACGTGTCAAAGAGATGAGCAATGACTCTCGACCGTTACCTTAAACATAAGTACATTGACGTCCTTTAATCCCTTTGGGATTAGACAGAACCGATATTGAAACGATAATAACTCCTAGGTTATTTTTTACCACATACTGTATACCTTAGCACTACCTTGAACAATTATACATCTCTCGCGTTTCACAAATAAATTGATACATTCTTATGTATGTTCTGCTGTTCTTCACAATACGTACGCCTTTAAAAATATGGTCTTGATCTGTTGTTATACATTTTTATCGTCCTTCCGACGACTAATATATTTATTTTTGTATTATATTTATATAACAGGGTAATAATGAAACAAACACTTAGTAAAAAACTTTATTATATTTCTTTTTATCACAGTAAAAATAGCTTAAAGGCATTTTGTTTTACGAATGAATGTTATCTACAGTCTACAGTATTAGTGACCTTTGGTAAAAACTAAACTACACTTTGGAATGAATATTTGGCTAATTAAAACGACACAGAGTTAATATGTAAACAAACATGTTAATTGATCTTATCCTAACCTAATACAGAGTCGAAAATATATTTTAATTGAAATTAATTTCGGCTTTACTTTTAGCATAACTGTATTTATACATTTATTTGGTAAATATATTGTATAATATTTATCTAAGTATCGCCATATCTACTATACATATACGTCACACCCGTCTTTTTAATGAGAGATTGACAGAACGAGTGGAGTCCAGTTTCGCTTCATTTACATCATTCATATACCTCCAGCAAATCCATCTCCATATAATCTCGTGCCTACTTCATCACGTTCTGCTCATATCACGCCTGTTTGAATATCATCTACATCATATCATTCTGTCACTCATACCTAACTAATACATTGATTCACAAGTGTAGTAATATATTCAAATGTGTTTTACTTAATATTAAATAAAAATAAATTATACTCCATCTGGTTAACGAGATTCTAATATTACCGTAATTTATATAATAATTAACACGTAATCTTGTAGGTTGATAATAAGATTGTAAAATGCAAAGAAAACATAAAATAAATCATTGAAAAATCTGGTGAAAAAAGCGAAATTTATTTATAATTTTAATATGACTAACATTAGATTATTTTAGTTACACTTAATAGAACTTAATGATGTTTGTTCTGTTAGTAACGTTTAAACATTCGAACTCTCATCTTTTAAACTTATTCAGACTCTGGCATTATTTCGTCACGAACCATTACAAATACTACTCTAACTCTGTTTTTTCCTGGATACTAAACAAATCTTTTACTCCCAAGTCTGAGGTTTGTTTAATTTCGGACAAATAAGCGATGGCTATCGTGATCACCGAGGGATGTCGTCAAAACAACCTTTCTTACAAATCATGACGTATTTTTTAGAAGAATAACCGTTCCGTTCTTATCTCCACTATCCAAGGGTCCTTTATGTTCTTTCTTCTTCGTCCTACTGACATTGATTCTGTGCATGATGTACAGAAGAAGGACGAACCCCACTAGAAATCCAGCTAAGCTGCCGATTATGGTGACCATGGAACGCTGGGATGCTCTCATGTTCTCAACCTGTAACCAAAGGTGTCTGATCAGTTCCTTAATAAATAATGATTATTAAATAATTTTAAATAATGATTGATTTCATCACACAAAGTCCGAGTTACCTACATATTATTAACATTCACGTCCCTTAAGCCCGTTTAGAGTAGACAGAAACTTGGAGATACGATATCTACAGGTCACTTTTTAGCATGAATATTGAGGTTGTGATGTTACATGGAACAGGTTTCTAGCCAATCGCCCAATGGATTCCATTGACTCCAACCTCCTAGTTATCTCCTTTGACATGCTGAAGAAAACGACAGCTAGTTACCATTCTTTGTATATGACAGGCTATAACAAATTCTTAATAGTTAGAACAATAAAATAACTGTCACCGCAATTCTAAATTTATACTTACTTATTTGTTAAACATACACAGCCGTACGTACATATATTCTCGTGATTTTCTAAATAAACATAAGTAGATAAAGAGTGAAACAGTATACATATTTACCTGCAAGTATTGTGACTTGCATCTCAGATACGTTTTATTGTATGTGGCTGCAACATCCGTGGAGGGACACGATGCGAACTCTGAAAAGTAAAGCATTTTCTATAAGAAAATCATTTCATAATCATTATCTATGATTTTGAAAGACTTCGTAAAGAGCCTATTTTAAATTCTCGCACAAACCTATTGTAAGATGTTAATATTGTGGTCCTTCATCAATAACGATTAAAATCCGTCTTAACCTGAACTTATAATTAATGAATGCTAGTTGAGAGTTAATAGGTAGTAGTGTATCATTCAGATTTAGCTTTGGTACTTAAGTTTCAAAAATCGACAAGCTGGGAAATAGACTCACCTCTAGAATTAAGCCTGCTATAATCATCTAGAACAAACGATATGTGTTTCTCCTCGAACCAGTCAATAACCGGCCTTAGTGAACACAAATTCACCCTTTCAATACTAGCTGATATATCCACCTGAGCCAGGTTACAGGTTTGGGCGAAATATTTCACATCCATCGTGAAAAACGGATTCAGTGATACATTGTAGAATTTCAGTTCAGGCATTGGTCCTAATTGTGGTAGGCCGTTGAGTTCACAATCTGATATATCTAAGAGATCTAAAGGTGCTGCTATTGGCTTACTTATACCCTCATAAGAATCTAGATATGTTAGGCTATTCCCGCTTAGATATAACTTCCTTAGAGACGGCAGTTGGAATAAGGTGTCTGGTAGTCTTGTAATAGCGTTAGTAGAGACATCTAGCGACTGCAGACTTGTGAGGTATTTGAAGGCATCTTCGTCTATGTGACGGATGTAATTCTCTGATAGGTAAAGGAACTTTATGCTCGTATAACTAGATAACGTGTCCGCTTTGATGTGTCGTAATTTGTTCTTGCTGAAGTCCAAGATCTGTAAGGAATAATTAGTTTTATATGAACTTTGAATTGGCATTGTGCTTTTATTGCTTGCTGATTCTTGTCTCTATGGAAAAAAACACTAAATTTGAAAGTTTCAGTTATAGTTACAAGACGTAAAAGCAAGTTATAGTTCAATTTATCAATCAGCCTTTAGCGGTTGAAAATGAGCTTTTCCAATGCCACACCACAAATAAACTTATTATTTATATTTAAGGTAATAGAACAGTAGTTCTTATTGTGAATAAAATATTTTCAATATCTATTAATTCAGCGATCAAATTACTGCACCATTGATTAAAAAAATAAATGTATGCACACTTTTCTAGTTTAAGTGAGTTGCAGCCTTTTCTAGTTTAGGTAACTCGTCATAAATTGCTATAATTAATATTGGATCTAATTAAACTCAACGTACCTCGATACCCGATCTTAAGTTCGGTAGCTTCGTTAGTCCCAGACCAGCGCAATGAGCACCATACATGTCATAGGCCCTTTCATAGCTGCAGTACTTTGGCTTCGCAGCCAGCGCCTCAATGTCGGAAACCTCCTTGGTCACACTGTAGTGGACTTGAAGAAATACAAGAGGTAACAGCACAGCGATTCTGGAATAAAAATGTATGTAGACATAAATAATGTGATACTGAATGCTACTATTGTTATTCTTTACGCATTGGAAAAATATTCGGACTTATTATATCTCCTTGGTCAATTCATATTATTTTTGTAGGTTCTTAGTCACTTTTTAGAAGTTGGACATTCATATGGAATATTTGTTACGGGTTCTTGGCTCACCCTAAATTCTCTATGTATAACCCTAATTCTTTAGTTACTCATTGTAAAAAGATACTCACTGTTACTGTATTATATTAGAATAATAGGTGAATATGCTAGCTAACGTTCGGGCCCTGGTATGATAAGGCCATTGTAAAGTGCAGTTTGTGTACTTAATTGTATTGATGTCCCTGAACAAAACCTGAATTCTTCTTCACAATGTTACTTATATCTTGTATAGTCAATAGAAACAAACATACATGGCTAAAGTCATCCATTATGTAAACGTTCTGACTCAAGCTTCCAAAGGTTATCTTAGCTAACCCCTTATCGTCTTCATAAATAAACCCTTTGTGAAAAGAAAATACCAAGTACTGTAAAAGCGAGTTAGCTGTGTTTAATTCTGAGCATTTGCAAGTCACTTGAGGACTTATTGTGTTAAAACAGATACGATCTCTTAACATCATTATAACCATATTAATTGTGTTTCACCGTGTCATTTAGGATTATTAGATATTTTCCTGTTTTCTAATCAGATTCTCAAACAACGCATATGAAGTTAAAAAATTAACTATATTTCATTTATACAAAACAATAAAAATGATTAATACAAACTGCTTCTAGTTATTATAGCATTATATGATCGAATTCTTCCTATGAACCTATAAATGTCTAATCATGTTGAATCCTACCTACAACTATTGTCACTGATACAAATGGTTTATTCGGCCATTATTACGTATGCAATGAAGCATAACAACAAAGGATATTAGGGGTCTCTGAGTACCAAATTAATTATTATGACTTACAGTTGATGTCAGAACGGGCACAACTAGGTATTCATAGCACTGTTCCGGTCCACACACTTATGTATGACAGTGAGTGCTGGGTTTGGCAGAGGAATCATGAATGCAGGTATGAATGCGGTAGAAACGAGGTTCCGTAGGAAAATGTATGATATAAGATTGTGTGTTAGGGTACGGAATAATGTGATTTGTGAACGTTGTGGTATGAAAGATGTCATGACGCAAATAGAGCAAGGTATCTTAAGGTGATTTGGGCATATGGAGAGGATGTATGGAATGAGGATAACTGAAGGAACTCAGAGCCAAAGTGGAAGGTAGAGTCGGACGGGGTAGGCCGTGTAGAACATGAAAAGATTAAATTTGACGCAATCTGCAAAAGACGGGTGTTCGAAGCGTGAAGAGCGTAATATATGAGAAGGTTAACAGATGTGAATGAAACAAGAGAGATTTGTCAGAATTAGTCTAGGTGGCGATCAATAATCTCTGCCTATCCCGTTAGTAACGTACACATGTGAATATACTCGTACGTACATACTTACGCTAAATGATAGAGTCGAAAAATCAATCACATATTTTGTAACATTGTCATTATAATTTCTATTTAAATATAAACTATTATAGACCAATGTTGATTGTAGTCTTAATCACTCATATGTAACTAATAGTTCCGGGTTCGATTCCTGCTGGACAATAAATTGTACCTACGTTTGGCTGAGGGAAAGTTATTAGCTTATACATCTGCTGAAAATAATCTTTAAAGGTAGCATATTCAGTTCATCAGCTATTCTCATGTCATTCATTATTTAGACTCTCTATTTCTATGGCAACTTTAGCCTATATTATTAAGCAAACTAAATATTATGCAACCTGACCAACTAGTTATCTTGTGCATATAAGATAAAATTCGATAAATTGCCCAAAATGCAAGTACCATGCACCATGGGTTTACGATGCACTCATAAAAAGTAGAACTGTTTACTGTACTATTAAGGAGTTGATTTGTTACGTAACATTATCACGAATATACATATTTTTATATTAGAGGTATACTTGAATCAAAGATCTGTTTATTATAATAAAGTTTGTAGTTTAGAATTGAACAATGTCGGTAAGTTAAGCAATCTTAAATTGTTTTTCACTATAAAAACGTACTTGTTGATTGCGAGGACCAATAGCAAAGCAATCAAAATTTTCGGTACCCATTTCTAAAAAAAATAGGCTATAGTACCTGCGTACCTATATCTGCATATACGTTTATATATGTATATTTCCGTCTTATAACAGAAACTTATCAACTAGGTTCAATTTTAAAATGCATAGAAAATATTAACACAACACAAGCCTAAGCTTAATTTGATATCTGATAAAATTCTCCGCTCAAGTATCATACATAGGTACTCAAATGCCTATACTAGTGTAAAGTGGGCCAGATGATGTTCTTATCTTACTAATAAACATGTCAAGCAATTAAGGTCTATTTAACAAGAGCGTCGATCTAAGGTGCTATTAATACTTATGTATACTTGTCACACAATGTCCTCTTATATAAAAGACGGATTTGATATAGGTACACAATTTTCAAGTAGCAAATTCTTTACAAGTTCTTATTACTTTGAGAGTTTATTATTGATTAAATTCACACTTTCCATCCATTTCCTTATACTCCAACAAGACTTGTAGATGCATAAAAACAAGAATATTTTTTGAATGAAAATTGAAATCAAAATCTGAATAGACCATTTATTGAGGAAGTCTTTAGGCTATATAACATCACCCTGCCACTAATAGGAGCAAAGAATATAATATAAAAATCAAATTATATGGATTAATTAAATCTGATTAATTATTATTAAATCTGAATTACTTGGATCATCGAAACTAATGTATCTCGAGTCACATTAAAGATTTAACCGAATATTGGCGTCTTAGGATGCCAAATAACCAGATATAATGTTTGTACTAAAGTGAATGTAATTTAAGAGATATACTGTCAAAAAGAGCCATGTTAAATACAGGCTTAAGTCATATGACCCGAAATGGGGCCACCCGTAAATGAAAAACACTATGATTTCATAGCACGGGGACATGCGGCTAATTTGTTTTGAGGGACAATCAGGAAGCCACTTACACAATAGAACGAACCCATTTAATATTTGCTTTGACGATAGACTGCACGTAACGTATAATTTTCTTGCCTCATATGACGGTGACATTGTAAAACGGGCTGCTTATTTCAAACGAGTAATGAAGATAATGGAGCTAAAATTAATATGAAATTAAAGGTTTTAAGTAATGCAATAATGGTGTACGGACGGCGAGTAATGAATGTGGATACGAGTATCATAGTTATATCGACATAGCCTCGAGTAGTGCTATTCTTTTGTTACTGTTACTACTATGAATGTATGACTATATGCCGTTTCGTCGGTTTAGAATTTTCTCTACATCTCAGAACAATATCATAATGAACCAGAATATAGCTGTAGATTTAAATTTACTGATTTTAGTTCAAGAGTCTGTGTCGCATATCATTTTCACACCATATAAAAGTCTAATAACATAGACTAACTATAGATTCGCCACCAAAGACGTTGGGTACTGGCTATACTGAGTTTTCAATAGCGAAAACCAATGACTGCAATGACCACTACAGCCTATAGTTAACCAAGAGGTTTACCATCTTACTGACCATCTTTATATTTAGACCTATATTAAATGTCCATGACCTAATAGCAATATTTTTCGATTCAATATTGTCAAGTGGCCAATTGCTTCAGCGTAATGGTTTTGTCTTTCGGTAGAAAACCAGATAACGAACAATTCAAGGTAAAGTGCGAGTGTATTGATAAGGTATTCGGCGATTTCGATTTGGCTATCTCTTATATTCGCAGTACACCCGTATAGTCCAATTTAAAAGGCCTCTCGTGCCTTAAACAATCAGGGGTCTCCGCCAACGGTTTTAATTGATGCGAGGTCAAATTAATTCCTTTTAATTGAAGCTCCTCAGACTTGCATTTTCCCTTGCAGTGTGTCTCTTGGTAAAGAAAACACCTGCTCGCTATTTATATAGATTCGCTGTATAGGTGGACCAAACCGTTGGTCAGATGAAGTGACTTTTCACATGAAACGAAACACAAAACTGAAATGTACTTTTAATAAAATATGGTGTCCTAACCCCCATTATTTATGTAATGGAAAAAGAAAATGCAAAGACGTCATTTTTTATTTCATTTAACTATGATGATTATGTTTATGTATGGCTGAATCATGGATTTACAAAATAACTAATGAAAATAACAGGAACAAAAGTATTTTTTTATTCTTTAGGCTTACTATGAGTTACTATTAGAACAGACGTATACGTAATAAACCTTATAACCAACTACGTAAAAAAGGTTTTGTTTTACCCTATACAAACGTCCTCTCATATGCATCTCGTACAACATGGGTGCCTTCTGGAACGTAATGACATCATATTGTACAGTCGTTCCCGATCAGCCAATAATCAACGGAAGTGCTACCATTTAACATTGTCGTGTGGGACTGCGCGATTCGAGCGTGGCGACCCCAATTGCCTGATTGCTCTTTATTATGACAAAGGAGCTACTTGCATAGATCTTGACCACTGTGAAAAGCAGAGGTTATACTATAAAATAAGTAGCAAGAGTCGATCCCGTACTTTGGAATATAAATAAAAAACCCAAAGCTAACAGGCTTTGAATACGACATTTAACTTAGGTAAACTAAGATACTAAGGGAACATGAAAATTACTAAGCGTATTTTAGTAGTTGTCTTTACATACTGTTTGCAGACGCAGTTTTTGAAAATTTTGTAATATGATACGTTGTTTAAAATTTTTGTAGTAAGAAATACATACATATATTTCAATTTTAAACAAAAGCGATTCAAGTTATAGTAACAGGATGCAATGCAATATTTAAGCTAATGTTGTGTACATATCCTAATCAAAATATTTGAATTCTTACATGGCAAAGGAAATTTGGAAACGCGTCATATCGCATTCCTATCATGGTGACGATAAGATTTTTCAGTTGATTCATATTTGTCTTATCTACATAATACCCAAACAAATGTACCTAACTAGCTGACGATTAGCAAGGTTTCGAAATTCTTTTAACAGTCAACATTGATTAATTCACCAGTGTAAGTACCAAACAAATTATTGATGATGCCATCTCCATAGACTTAGGTATTCGTAGCTCAATTTACACCATAAGTACCATTGACATGCAAAGAAATGAATGTAGTTATTTAAATAACGTGTTGGTGTCTTAAGGTGCTATACGGAAAACATTAGACTTAAGAACATATCCGCTTCGCTTTTTCTACAAATGTTTCATGCAGAGTTACCGAAAAAAGATTTCAGATGGCGCAGGTCATGCTATGATACCAACGAGCTATTATGCACATGAATGTTCTAGTACATTTGTATATACATTCACGTCCCTTAATCCCTTTCGGGGTGGAAAGAGACACGATAATGTCTCCAATAGTAATATAAAAAACTTCGTTTCAGAATCAGTTACTAAAAGAAAATAAATAACTTTATCATTGCTACTAATTCTATTTCGTAGCATCAGAATAATAAACAAAATATTTTCAAAAGATTTAGATACTCAAGATTTAAGAGTAAAAATATAGTTTGAAATATAAACGTAAAAATATCGCAACTGTCGTGTTAAAATAAACTTAAATTACTCATACACTTAAAGTTCTTTCCACGAATAGGGTTTGTAGATTATTGGAATAAAAATATCTTAGTAACTCTTTTCAAACTATCGTTGGATGTTGAAGAAAATGACACTTAATTTAAGTCCATATCATATCATTACAATAAATATTTAAAACATTATCGTTCTCTATTCACTAAATAGGATCATTAATGATTACTAAGAACAAACATGTTTGATAAGTAGCATTTCGTCATTGATTGTGAAGTTAAGAGTACAAAATTAATTTGATTATCAATTAGTCATAGAGAGAATAAAGTCTCACGAACGCAGAATGAGAAAATTTATATGTCAATTGTGTGAATAGTACTAGGAATTCTGTGATATCTTAATAAAGGACTTCACCCTTTATTAGTAGCAATTTTAAGTATCACAGCAGTTCATATATTTGTTTCTGTGTATTTGCTACGCGATATCAGTGCACTGTTCTCACGGAAATATTTTCAGGAGTCGGTACTTTGCCAAAGTGGAAAATTTAAATGTTCATCTTAGCGTAATAGAGGAGGTGAGCAAATGCAATTAGAAAATAGAGACATTTTATTATGATTTTTAAATAGAATAATATCGATCTATGTTGCATAATATTAAACTAATACAGAAAAACTCATCATTTAAGGAACGACGCCGAATATATATTTTTATGAAAAATAAAAGTGCCTTAAAAATTCAAAAAATTTCCCTAACTCACCTGTACATTGTTGCTCGAAACCCACCAAACACTAACACTTATCCACCTCACTAGCTGAAACAACCACTGTCATCATGAAAGAAGAAGCTGACCGTTAAAATCAGCCTGCACTAGGCGACATTCCTCGGCGGAAGATACTCGTTCAATTGATTCAATTTAGAGTTCATTCGGCCTGATTCCACCGCAGGGATCCTCCTACTACTTATTCACCTCTTATCAGTTATCAACCACGTCCACTAACCACGAATTCTCCTTCAAGACAAATTTCAGATGCGCTACTCAACCAGATAAAACAATCGGAAATACGGAGTTTTGATTGGCTGCGTAGCTAATTTTATAACTGGACGATAAGTAAATTGTCTTTGTTTTCGATATACATGTAGTACAAGATAAGGAACGCTGGAGACAGCACAGCGTTCAATATTTAGGTGCTTGTAAATGATAAAATTATAATGAATAAGATCAGAAAATTATGTAGTTTCATACTTAATTAGCAAGAATATTAACGTTTAGTTTGTAATAGATTACAAACTACACAATAATAATTAACTGTAAATTTTCATTTATTAGGGTGTCTACTAAAATAATGTTCATGGTAGAAAACATAAAATACGCAAAAGTTTTACGCAGAAAAACAATTAAGTACGTTGTAGTATTTTCTATTCCAACTAATTTCAGGTGTATGGGTGTAATGTAATTGACAAAAAGACTTGAGGTTAGCGTATTCATCTCCGATCGAGGGATTGCTCACTTATCTCTCAAAATAATACTCATATACCTTATAATTAAACATACTCATACTCACGTTCCTTAATCCATGGCTTGGGTGGTACTTTCAGCCTAGCGTTACCACGTAATGCATCGGGGTATAGTGGTGACTAGCATAGAGCCTGATACAATGCAAAACAAACACTTTCACGACCATGAACCCTAACGGTGTAGTCAGAGACACTTGTGTACATCTCTTCCATTGTGGATTTAGTGATTCTTTGATCACCTCGTAGGTACCCAAGTGTTTACCGGATAATCATTACCTTATGTGCAAGGTGGTGTACCATGCATCTTTTACAAACAATGAGTAATGTAAACGTATTATTGTGTTCCTAAATTAACTTAGAGACTATTAGCAAACTATCTTAATATTATTATTTTGCCCTTTTGAGGTCCTAACATAATATCAGCGTTGCGTTTGACACCAAACACATGAAACCCAGGTGAGTTGGAAAGGTTTTGCTGCGACAGTAACATACATAAGCTATAGCCATAGTTTATAAGTTCTAATTATTGTAAATGATTTGTATTGTGTTCTTGTTCTGTGATTACATGCATTTATTGTTGAGATTACTTTTGAAATAAGCCTAATCAGTAGTGACAGCGAAATCGCTAGAGTCAGCGCCTTATATGACGTCAAGAATAACCACCATCTATCACGTTCAGGGCTGATAGTAAGAATATACTGTACTGTACTGTATGTTATCAGTTGTATATAATCCATACTGCTGTAGATGAGCACGGGGACCTCTTTTTATTTGATACGTGAAGTGTATGTCGTGCTATCCATATGGTACGAAATAGTAACCAACTCGAAGTGTTTTTAAAGACACATTAACAGTAGCTGTAATTTTTATTAAGGTTACAAAACCTATGGCTATCGACAAAACTTAAGTCGTAGTTGTATTGGTCAATTGTGCGATCCTCACAAATAATGTATAACTTTCATTTATATCTATCACCATCTCGAGAGGGGTAGGCAGAGCAAAATTGACCCAATTTTTTCGAACAATGCAAACCACATGAATGTCATCGACGTTTATTCATAAACTTATCATGCAAACTCGGCGTTTTAAAATATTTCTAATGCCACCCTTTTCCAGTATGTCAAGAAAACTAGTGGCTAGTGCCTATGAATATTACGTCAGTTTTTACATTAGAGATCCCGCCACATAAGGTGGCAGTAGCCAAACTTGGAACTAAATTTGACGTTACCGCCATTGCGTGTTATTTTGTATGAAAGGTAAATTTAGTATTACCAGCGTTGTGTTTTTTGCCCACTCTTTGTAATTTTTATGTTTGTTAAGGGTGATTATAATAAATTGATTTCCGGAGTTTCTTGTTAGTTCTTCTCCAAGCTAGGGTCTCCGCTGATCTAACCTCGGTAAAAAATATGTAAAGACAATGCTCAGTGCCATGTTTGAAATAATAGTTTTAAGAGATTCGCGATTTATACTCATGATATAAGATATAAGGGTGTGTATAAGATTGATTGCAGCTGTGGGAAATCCTACGTCGAACACACTAAACGGTCTATTGCGGACAGAGTGAAGGAACACATAATATATGTAATATATAATAAGAAGGATAAGTCCCGTTAATTATTAATCATGTTTGAAATAGTTTAATAAACATATTTTGACTTTGGTATATTAATTTGTTTTATTTGAGTTTATAGCTCTGCAACCAAAGACCGTTACAAATGAAACCTATAATGTATCGAGCCGTATGGCACAGTGAGTGCTAGTTTTGGCGTGTTTACTGGTAACACTGAATTACGCGACTGTGGCGACGCCTCCAACTGCCACCTTATGTGGCGGGATCTCTAATTGTTATTTTAGAGTACCCGCCACATACGGTGGCAGTTGGAGGCGTCGCCACAGTCGCGTAATCCAGTGTTGCCAGTAAACACGCCAAAACTAGCACTCACTGTGCCATACGGCTCGATACATTATATTGAGGTTTCATTTGTAACGATCTTTGGTTGCAGAGCTATAAACTCAAATAAAACAAATTAATATATCTAAGTCAAAATATGTTTATTTAAAATAGGCCCTATCACAAGCTCTCTTTGAATGTTATCTTATGATCTAAGTATAACAACAATAAAGATTATTATTTTTATAATTAACAAACATAAAGATTACAAAGAAAGTGAGCAGTGTGCCAGTTTTTCCTTAACAATAATTATGATCCCTATCGCCTAACGTGGTAAACGGTAAAAAGTGGCTTTGTCCAGCTATCCTCAAAATAAAGATTTTTGCTTCTTAGCCACTCTTGCATCTCAGATTTTCGTGACGACATTGTTGGCGCTTTATTTATTTGTACAAAATGGTAAGGAGCATTGTCCATGACCACAAGAGAGTTAGGTGGTAAATTAGGAATAACTTTATTGGTCATCCATTTTAAAAAGTTTTCCGAATTCATATCGTCATGATAATCTGCAGACTGAGATTGGGACCTAAATATAAGAAGGGCATTATTTATGAAACCCTGGTCTGAACCTGCGTGTGCAATAATGAATCTTTTTCCAACAGAATCAGATACCAATACGCCATCCTCTTCATTACTTTGCCAGCAACATTGTCTTTACATATTTTTTACCGAGGTTAGATTAGCGGAGACCCTAGCTTGGAGAAGAACTAACAAGAAACTCCGGAAATCAATTTATTATAATCACCCTTAACAAACATAAAAATTACAAAGAGTGGGCAAAAAACACAACGCTGGTAATACTAAATTTACCTTTCATACAAAATAACACGCAATTGCGGAAACGTCAAATTTAGTTCCAAGTTTGGCTACTGCCACCGTATGTGGCGGGTACTCTACCCATCATAGTTTGAACCCTGTCAAACAGTATAGATCCCGCCACATAAGGTGGCAGTAGCCAAACTTGGAACTAAATTTGACGTTACCGCCATTGCGTGTTATTTTGTATGAAAGGTAAATTTAGTATTACCAGCGTTGTGTTTTTTGCCCACTCTTTGTAATTTTTATGTTTGTTAAGGGTGATTATAATAAATTGATTTCCGGAGTTTCTTGTTAGTTCTTCTCCAAGCTAGGGTCTCCGCTGATCTAACCTCGGTAAAAAATATGTAAAGACAATGCTCAGTGCCATGTTTGAAATAATAGTTTTAAGAGATTCGCGATTTATACTCATGATATAAGATATAAGGGTGTGTATAAGATTGATTGCAGCTGTGGGAAATCCTACGTCGAACACACTAAACGGTCTATTGCGGATAGAGTGAAGGAACACATAATATATGTAATATATAATAAGAAGGATAAGTCCCGTTAATTATTAATCATGTTTGAAATAGTTTAATAAACATATTTTGACTTTGATATATTAATTTGTTTTATTTGAGTTTATAGCTCTGCAACCAAAGACCGTTACAAATGAAACCTATAATGTATCGAGCCGTATGGCACAGTGAGTGCTAGTTTTGGCGTGTTTACTGGTAACACTGAATTACGCGACTGTGGCGACGCCTCCAACTGCCACCTTATGTGGCGGGATCTCTAAGTTATTATTTATTACCTTTCAAGTAAATACACAATAATATGTAAATTAATTCAGTGTCTATGCCCCAATGGAATAGACAGAGACGAATTTTCCTAGAGTACCCGCCATATAAGGTGGCAGTTGGAGGCGTCGCCACAGTCGCGTAATCCAGTGTTGCCAGTAAACACGCCAAAACTAGCACTCACTGTGCCATACGGCTCGATACATTATATTGAGGTTTCATTTGTAACGATCTTTGGTTGCAGAGCTATAAACTCAAATAAAACAAATTAATATACCAAAGTCAAAAGTCAAAATATTTTTATTCAAAATAGGCCCTATCATAAGCTCTCTTTGAAAGTTATTTTATGATCTAAGTACAAATTAAAAAAACTATATATTGACAAAAGGAATATATATGAGTGAAGTGGAAGGGCGGTTACGTAGGGGCCGGCCTAATAAGACATATATGTAACAGTCAGATAGACGCTATATTGAAAAAAGGTGACGTTAGGAGTACCTATAACCGCCGAGAGTGTATTAGAGAATGTATGAATGTCAATGAAGCGAAAGTGGTCTGTCAGGATCGGGACAAATGGGGATCCGTGATCTCTGCCTACCCCTCTACAGGGAATCAGGCGTGATGTGTATGTATGTATGTAAAAAAACTATTTCAAACATGGCACTGAGCATTGTCTTTACATATTTTTACCGAGGTTAGTTCACCAACCATTTCGGCTGCTCAAGATGCCACGTCATGAAGACCACGACCGCTCTGATAAGAGCGTAACGATTGAGAAGAAGAAGTTCAGCGGAGACCCTTGGAGAAGAACTAACAAGAAACTCCAGAAATCAATTTATTATAATCACCCTTAACAAACATAAAAATTACAAAGAGTGGGCAAAAAACACAACGCTGGTAATACTAAATTTACCTTTCATACAAAATAACACGCAATGGGAAGGGCGGGAAACTTTTAGGCGGTCGGTTGTTTAAAAATTTTTGCAAAATTAATTTTTGGAAAAGGATTGGTTTCTTAAAACTTTAATGTATATATTTTTCAGTATACTTTTATTTTAGTTTAGTTTTGTGTAGTTAGCTGTATATATTGGTAAGTTTTTCTTTTTTTTTTGTTCATAATGGATCCCCCTGACGATCCAGGGGGTTCAACTTTAAAAACTGATTCTCCGATGGAGTTATTAATTAAAGCGGCAGAATCATCATTAGATACTGATGGTTCAGTATGTGAAACTCCGACAAATAGGAGGAAAAGATCATTTATTAGGGCTGTGTGTACAACGTGCCACAAGAATAAGAAACGTAGGGGTTCGGTTATAAATAAACATTCTGATTGTCACTGTGATGTATTGGTTGAACCAGTAGCCAGTGACCATTTAGTGGAAACAGCTTCCGTGAAATTACCTAACTTAGGATCGTCTACTGCTTCATCGGGGCCGATCGGTCGGTCTACTTTTGTTGCATCAGATGCTGCACCATTTACTGTTCATGTACAAAGGGAGGTGTCATCTGAAGATAGTGGTAAGACACTTCACCCTGTCACATTTGGCAGGTATTTAAAAAGAAACAATATTAGGGGTATAATTAATGGCACTTTAAAGAAAATTGGTAGGAATAGGATGAGTGTGTCTTTTTCAACTGTGGAGGAGGCAAACTCATTTTTAAGTAGTGTTTCGTTACGCTTGGAAAACTACAAAGCTTTCATACCCACATATTCTATCACCCGTATGGGTGTCATCCGTAACATTCCAATGGACTGGACAGAGGACGAAGTCAAGGAAAACATTTCAGTTCCAATAGGTTGTGGCAAAATAATAAAAATCAGACGGTTGAAACGTAAGGTTATTGTTGATAACATGAAGCAATTTATCAACACTGGTTCAGTTGTTGCTACATTTGATGGACAAGTTTTGCCTACGAGAGTTTATATGTGTTACACTGCCCTACCCGTAAATTTGTATATATATCCTATAATCCAATGTTATAATTGTTGTAGGTTTGGTCATATTAGTTCTCAATGTAGATCTTCACCACGTTGAATTAAATGTGGTCAGGATCATGTCGGAGATCAGTGTTCAATTTCAGTTGATGACTCATTTTGTTGTCTTTGTAAAGGAAACCATGAGGCAACCAATAAAAAGTGTTTGGAATATATTAGGCAAGCAAACATTAAAGACACCATGAGCAAAACCTGTATTTCCTACATGGAGGCAACTAAATTGCATCCTCCGATTTCAAAAGCATCATATGCTGATGCTGTGTTAACATCATCAATACCAAGTTCATTACCACATAACAATTCTCAGGCATCACATATTTCTAGTACATCACCACAAAATTCATATAAAAAAACTGTGTTTTTAAAACCTAAAACTCCCTTGCAGACTAATCAAGGGTATGATAAGCACACACATGCCAAAATAGTGAAGAATCCAAATATTGAATCAACTAAAAGTGTTTTTGATTTCAATGATAATAATAATATGAACTTTTTAGACATTGTTAAAATGTTGTTAGAATCTTTATCGCATCATTTGTCATTTTCACCGTCCAACGTTGCTTTAATTCTTAATGTTATACAAGGTATTTTTAATAATAAAAATGGATCAAACAGCAAAAATGATTCAATGGAATTGCCGCAGCGCAATTAATAAAAAACCAGATCTAATTGAATTAGTCAATATTTATGATCCAATCATAATTTGTTTGCAAGAAACTTGGTTTAAAAAATATACAAATTTCAAACTGCCAACTTTTAATTCAACTTTAAATTAATAATGATAGATTTGATGGTTATGGAGGTGTTGCTATTTTAATTAAGGACTCGCTTCCATACAAAATTATATCAATACCTGATCACAGTAAAGATATAAATATTGTAGCTGTATCTGTAAATAATCTAACTTATGTGTCTATTTATTTTGCTCGTCCCACTAATTTAATACTTAATGATATTAATAAAATATTTGATAGTTTGCCTAGGCCTTTCATATGTATGGGTGATTTTAATTGTCATCATAGTTCCTTTGGTTGCAATTCAAGTGGTTTCTATGGGGAACAGTTGCTTGATATTTTGGATCAACATAATTTATGCGTGTTAAACACTGGTTCACCGACTAGATTGATTAGTCCGAATGAGGGAGGGAATGCCCCAGATTTGTCTATTTGCACCCCAGACCTTGCTGCTTCCTTGACTTGGTGTGCTCATGACTCTACTAATGGTAGTGACCACTTTCCACTTATTATTTCCCTTCCATTTATAAAGCCTTCAAGAATAAATAAACAACCTCGTTTAAAATACAGGCTAATAAACAATAAATGGAATACCTTTCAGAAATGTGTAAAAGAGAAATTGAAAGATTTACCAACTGAAATCTCATCTGATAACATAATTGAAGTTACCCAGTTATTTACAAATATATTAATAAAGGCTGCAGATGAAACATTTAAAAAAAAGAAAATGGGTTGTAACTTACTTACATCCCCTCCATGGTGGGATAGTGAATGCACTCAAGCTGTCCGAGTTAGGAAAATAGCAGAAAAACAATATTGTAATAATATGACTCAAGAAAATTTTGATAACTATATACAAATATCAAAATACACCAAACAATTCTTAAAACAAAAGAAAGTATATGGTTGGCATAAATTTTGTTCTTCGCTTTGTCCTCAGGTTAGCCCATCGGTTGTGTGGGAAAACATAAGAAAATTTAAATCTGCTTTCAATAGTCACAATTCCAATTTTATTCCACATCATCTTGCTGAAAATATTATGGATAATTTGGTTCCACCATTTGTTCCTGAACAATTAATTAAACATCCAGCATCAGGGCAATCGGTTACACTGCTGTCGCACTCTGATGATAACCTTAATGAACCATTTACTATGAATGAATTAAAGAAGGTTCTTTCCATTGTTAAAGATTCAGCTCCCGGTGCGGATGGAATACCGTATTCTTTTTTGACAAATCTAGACAATATTTCTCTTGAATATTTTTTAAATTTAATAAACACTGTGGCTTGTTCTGGTAAGGTGCCTAAATTGTGGCGTACTCAAAATGTCATTTTTATTTTGAAACCAAATAAACAAAGTAATGACCCATCTTCATATCGCCCTATTGCATTATCTTCAGTGTTAGCTAAACTTACAGAACATCTAGTTAAAATAAGACTAGAATGGTTTTTAGAACATAATAGTCTGTTGTCGAAAACTCAATTCGGTTTTCGAAAAGGTCATAGTACTATTGACAACTTGTCAATTTTAACCACAGATATAAGAATAGCCTTCACAAAGAACAATTACTTGATGGCTGCATTTCTTGATATTAATGCTGCATATGATTCTGTGAACATTAGTATATTAAATATGAAATTAGAAGCGCTAAAAGTACCAACGTTTTTAAAAAATTTCATTATCAATAATTTATATGAGAGATACATTATTCATGAAAGTGATCCAGTAATTTTTAGAACGGTTTGGAAAGGATTACCACAGGGTTCTGTTCTCAGCCCAATATTATACAATATATTTACTTACGATTTACATTGCAGTATTCATGGTGAAGTTAATGTCTTACAGTATGCGGATGATCTTCTTTTATATGTATCTGGTAAATCACTAAAAGTAATCAGTGAAGTGCTGACGGTTTCTCTAGGGTATTTAAAAAAATGGATGGACGATAATGGTCTTTGTTTGTCAGCATCGAAAAGTACAGTAGTTCCTTTTTCTAGGAAAAGGGTTCTTCCTTCAGTGAATATTGTCTATGGTGGTTCAATTATACCTGTTAAGGATAGGGTTAAATTTTTAGGCATAATTTTAGATTGTAAACTTAATGGACTAGCTCACTGCGAATATGTAATTTCGAAATGTGAACGAAATTTGAATATTATGAGGTGTTTGGCAGGAGTGTGGTGGGGTGCACATCCTACCACTCTAAAGATGATATATAACGCATTAATACGAAGTGTCATAGATTATGGTTGTTTTTTACTTTATCCAGTTAATATATCTTGCTTAAAAAAATAGACGGAGTGCAATCGAAGGCCTTGAGAATTATAATAGGGGCAATGAGTTCTACGCCGATCACATGTCTACAGGTTGAATGTGCAGAGCCTCCTTTGCATCTTCGCAGACAATTTTTGAGTGATAGATACTATTCTCGATGTTTGCAGCTTTTACATCATCCGGTGATTTTAACGGTGGAACAGCTTGATGACCTTATTGATAAGTCATCTTTTTGGAGTCATAAGGATAACCCTTGTCTTGTTAGTAGCTTAAGAAAGTTCAAGGAACTTACTGCTCCCATTCATCGTAGTATTCTTCTTCCTTTATATCATGCTAGTTACTTTGCTAATTTATTGGAACCTGATATAGAATTAAATTTAGGTATCGACAAAAACTCCTTAAGTCCTAATTCCGATTTTTTAACTTTTATTGATAATAAATGGCCAGATTGGCATTACATATTTAGTGATGCATCCAAACATGATAATTTAAGTTTGGTAGGGGTAGGTGTTTTTCACTTACAATATTCTATCGTCCAAAAAGTAAAGCTCCCTACAGAAACCAGTGTTTATACGGGGGAATGTTTTGGTACTTATATTAAAAGCTGTGGATTATATAATAACTATGAAGTTAAAAAATACTGTTATTTTTTGCGATTCTTTGAGTGCTCTACATTCGTTATTGCGTTTTCCATTTGGGGCGCAAAAGCAATCTGCAATCATTTTTGAAATTAGGGATAAGTTAGCAAACTGTATGTCAAGGGGTTACTGTGTATCATTTGCTTGGATTCCAAGTCACATAGGGATAAAGGGCAATGAGAAGGCTGACCGACTGGCTAATGAAGCTATTGTAGATGGAGATTTATTTCCATTCAAAATCTATTCTTCTGATTTGAGTATAACTGCAAAGACCACTTTAAGAAATGAGTGGGAATATTCATGGGTTAATAACAAGTCAAAAGGAAAATATTACCATTTCATACAACCAAGTATAGTTTTTAAACCATGGTTTAACAAAATAAATCTTGAAAAACGGGCAGTGACAATCATATGTAGACTTAGGCTTGGGCACGCTTGTACACCAGTTCATTTACATACATTGAAAATTATTAATTCACCTTTATGCAACTGTGGAGAAGATGGAGATGCAAACCATATCTTTTTTGCTTGCAATAAATATAAACGAGAAAATTTTATATCTCAATTAGTTCAAGTTAAAAATACCTTTCCCTACATCATTACAGTCCCTATTATTTTTATGTAATTACAATATTTATTCTGTTATAGCCTTATTTATCGAAAATAATAATATAAAATTATAATATTTAGTTTGTTTACATATACATGTATGTATTTAAATATAACATGTGATATATTATATGAAATGTATCCTTCCAATCAATCCTTTTAGCATAACCTAGTTACTTTGTTTTCATGAAATTAGTTTCCCTAACTTTATAGATTGTGTTTGGCTAATACAACCGTAGAGCCATTATCTTAAAAAAAAAAAAAAAAAAAAACACGCAATGGCGGAAACGTCAAATTTAGTTCCAAGTTTGGCTACTGCCACCTTATGTGGCGGGTACTCTAGAGATCCCGCCACATAAGGTGGCAGTAGCCAAACTTGGAACTAAATTTGACGTTACCGCCATTGCGTGTTATTTTGTATGAAAGGTAAATTTAGTATTACCAGCGTTGTGTTTTTTGCCCACTCTTTGTAATTTTTATGTTTGTTAAGGGTGATTATAATAAATTGATTTCCGGAGTTTCTTGTTAGTTCTTCTCCAAGCTAGGGTCTCCGCTGATCTAACCTCGGTAAAAAATATGTAAAGACAATGCTCAGTGCCATGTTTGAAATAATAGTTTTAAGAGATTCGCGATTTATACTCATGATATAAGATATAAGGGTGTGTATAAGATTGATTGCAGCTGTGGGAAATCCTACGTCGAACACACTAAACGGTCTATTGCGGACAGAGTGAAGGAACACATAATATATGTAATATATAATAAGAAGGATAAGTCCCGTTAATTATTAATCATGTTTGAAATAGTTTAATAAACATATTTTGACTTTGATATATTAATTTGTTTTATTTGAGTTTATAGCTCTGCAACCAAAGACCGTTACAAATGAAACCTATAATGTATCGAGCCGTATGGCACAGTGAGTGCTAGTTTTGGCGTGTTTACTGGTAACACTGAATTACGCGACTGTGGCGACGCCTCCAACTGCCACCTTATGTGGCGGGATCTCTAGCAGGGAATTAGAGATCCCGCCACATAAGGTGGCAGTTGGAGGCGTCGCCACAGTCGCGTAATTCAGTGTTACCAGTAAACACGCCAAAACTAGCACTCACTGTGCCATACGGCTCGATACATTATAGGTTTCATTTGTAACGGTCTTTGGTTGCAGAGCTATAAACTCAAATAAAACAAATTAATATATCAAAGTCAAAATATGTTTATTAAACTATTTCAAACATGATTAATAATTAACGGGACTTATCCTTCTTATTATATATTACATATATTATGTGTTCCTTCACTCTGTCCGCAATATACCGTTTAGTGTGTTCGACGTAGGATTTCCCACAGCTGCAATCAATCTTATACACACCCTTATATCTTATATCATGAGTATAAATCGCGAATCTCTTAAAACTATTATTTCAAACATGGCACTGAGCATTGTCTTTACATATTTTTTACCGAGGTTAGATCAGCGGAGACCCTAGCTTGGAGAAGAACTAACAAGAAACTCCGGAAATCAATTTATTATAATCACCCTTAACAATCATAAAAATTACAAAGAGTGGGCAAAAAACACAACGCTGGTAATACTAAATTTACCTTTCATACAAAATAACACGCAATGGCGGTAACGTCAAATTTAGTTCCAAGTTTGGCTACTGCCACCTTATGTGGCGGGATCTCTAGAGTACCCGCCACATAAGGTGGCAGTAGCCAAACTTGGAACTAAATTTGACGTTTCCGCCATTGCGTGTTATTTTGTATGAAAGGTAAATTTAGTATTACCAGCGTTGTGTTTTTTGCCCACTCTTTGTAATTTTTATGATTGTTAAGGGTGATTATAATAAATTGATTTCTGGAGTTTCTTGTTAGTTCTTCTCCAAGGGTCTCCGCTGAACTTCTTCTTCTCAATCGTTACGCTCTTATCAGAGCGGTCGTGGTCTTCATGACGTGGCATCTTGAGCAGCCGAAATGGTTGGTGAACTAACCTCGGTAAAAATATGTAAAGACAATGCTCAGTGCCATGTTTGAAATAGTTTTTTTACATACATACATACACATCACGCCTGATTCCCTGTAGAGGTGTGTGTGTTTTTTTAATTTGTACTTAGATCATAAAATAACTTTCAAAGAGAGCTTATGATAGGGCCTATTTTGAATAAAAATATTTTGACTTTTGACTTTGGTATATTAATTTGTTTTATTTGAGTTTATAGCTCTGCAACCAAAGATCGTTACAAATGAAACCTCAATATAATGTATCGAGCCGTATGGCACAGTGAGTGCTAGTTTTGGCGTGTTTACTGGCAACACTGGATTACGCGACTGTGGCGACGCCTCCAACTGCCACCTTATGTGGCGGGTACTCTAAAATAAAACGAAATGACGTTTCAAACGTCAGAATTGATAGTCATGGGTTCTAGAAAGTCAATGTTTTTCTGTCAAACTGACATTGGTCGTAGTTTACATTGGCATTTACAAGTATTGTATGTGTTTTTGGTTATGTTGTGCTCGATTGTAGACTAAGTTGTTTGAAATCTCGTTATGATTTGTATCTTCATAATATCGAGATGTATTATAAAGGAGCTTCTTTATTTTAGTAATACTTTCTATTGACATTCCTTGAGATGAACGCTATCAGCTTGTACGTTTCAACAAGTCGTATTATTATATTGGCTGAAGCTGAAGACCGCTCTTCTTGGACTGATTTGTTTCGTTTAGTGCCGTATCTTCGACAGTCTATATCCTGCACTGTTTGTGGGAATTTACTGAAAGAGCCTTACTCACCCAGTGGGGCTAACTGTCAGCACCACGTATGTAAGCAATGTATTGGCGGGAGAAAGAAATTAAAACCCTCTTGTAATTGGTGCCGAGATTATGAACTTTATTCCGAAAATGTTCAATTACGTATACTACTACAGTGTTATAAGAAACTATGTGACTATTTTATGGACACTCCAGTGTACAGAATACTATTACAAGAGGAGGAAATTGATAGTGGTTCCAATGGCACCGTTGCAAGTTCTGGTCTTATAGAACTTATTCAGGAAGGAGCTAGGTTTAGTGATGATTATGTTAGCCCAGCAGGCTTATCCAAGTCTGCTTACAGCATACTACCCTGTGTTTATACAACTACTACTTCTACGCAGACTGCAGCAGCTTCTACCCCAAATAATACTGATAAGCATAGTGGACATTCACCCAATCCACGATCTAGTGTATCCAATGGATCTCCTATCTACTCTGTTCTATATGCTGGTTCAGGGAATAAGATAACTATTAAAAGAAGGATTGAAGATAATGATTCATCATCTCACAATGATAATAGTTTTAGAGTAAGTAAGGTGAGTACTATTTGATTTTAAAATACTGCGTACCTTTTAAGTTAATATAGTTTTGTGCTTCAAAAAACATCCAATAACATCTATTGGCTTAGAAATGTTTATTGATGATTAATAAGTCTGACATACAACTTATTGAGATACAAATAATTTTCAATGGTTTATATTATATTTATATTATATATTACATATTTATAATTCCAACAATTGTTAACTTTTGGTTTTTTCATTGAATTGATTACTTAGTTATAGAAAACCCTTACATGGATTCACAGTTTTGTCTACAACATTCTAGAAATCATATTGAATAGACTTTATTTACATCTTTACAGTCTAATCACACCTTTAAGAAACCTTCAAACAAATCCCGAAGTTCATCGAGTAATAAACGGAAAGGATGTAGATGTGGGAATGCTACAGCAACACCCGGGAAACTCACTTGCTGTGGACAGCGGTGCCCATGTTACGTTGATAGCAAACCATGTACGGAATGCAAGTGTAAAGGCTGCCGGAACCCACATAGACCTGATGGGCTAAAGGTAATTTTTAATCCAAAATTGTTGGATATTTAACTAGTCCTAGTACATAAAATCATCCCATTAAGTATTATAAAATGTAATAATCACATTAAGTATTGTAAAATGTAAGTTTCATTGAATAAATCTGCTAGGAATGAGAGTGGTTATAACTAATGATTTATCATGGCCACTTAGAATCTTGATAAATAAGTCAATGGCAACAAACATTAACCAGAATAAACAACAACTATAAATTAATAGATAACCTCATTCATTTCTTAATGTCATTACAAACTCTTCTCTAGCATGACTAAAGAGGTTGTAATAGCATTATATGATGACAAATTGCAACCTAATGGTCCAGTTAATTCAATTTACAATTAGTTTCCTTTGCATATTTACTTACTCTTACATTGAAGAAAGAAAGACAACTAGTTTTAATTATATTTATAACTCTGCACAGGTTTAGGCCCAGACAATAATATTAAGAAATCAAAAGCATATTGACAATATTTTTATTTACTTACGATAAATTAATAAAGATATCTGATTACCTTTATTTTGCTCGACGTTTATTAATTTATCGTGATATGACCCGGTCTCACGTAGTAAATAAAATGAGTATAAATTGCGAGTGTTTAAAAATAACAACTATATTTTAGTTTGCCATGTATGTATTATTAATATGTTATTTATGCAATTTTCAGGTTCGACCAAGTTTACCTGTAATAGAAAATGTGCAAATGCAATATGCCCAAGTAGAAACATCGCCTTCATGTTCCGGATCAGTAGATAGTGCAGACGCAGATGTTTATTCCGTGGAAGCTATGGAAGAGACATTCAATTTCAATACAATGAAACCTTCTAATATAAAAGGTAAGTTTTAGTACCTATTAGGTTCAAGTGGCAAGCAAAGGAGTAACCACTTTGTCTTAATGTTGCAAAAGAATTGTATATACATAACATATAGTCTCACATTAAGACACACCTCATTGGAATTGTGAATGTATAATGTTATGTGTATATTCGATAAATATTTGTTATTTCAAAATGATCTTATTTATTCAAAATTTTCTAAGCATTGAGTTATGCTATACCTTATCTATAATGGAAGAAAGATATATACCGCATTTTTCTTCCTAACATTTCATATCCATACCTATTTGTCAACAGTATACACAAGAAAACTTCAAGAAGTGTCACCAACACTTCCCGCAGCAATAATGATGGATGAAGACCTACCAGAATCCGGTGACGATGACACAGAGTCACCACCAGACTACTGCATCAGCTCCCCAGCGACACAAGAAGCCTCACCGCTATCAGGTTGCGGGGTGGAAATGTCAAGTGATGTGGAAGTGGACATTTGACATAGCTCATGGTACTCCGATATATAGGACTTACCGAAGACTGTGCAGGGAAAACTTATAATACTTTCTTAGTGTCTGTGCTGTGACAATTGTACTACAGAAAAAGAATAATAGTTAAGTGTAAGTGAATTGAAATAATAGTGAATAAATTGTGTGTATAAATAAATCTATGGCGTTCTATATTGTTATTTGGATCTGATGTTTTGTGTATGTATACGGATTTGAAAGTAATCAATTGTACTTTTATGAACTATTAAGTATTAGTGATGCATCAGTCTAATTGTCTTGTTAGTCTCAAACATATATGTTGCAGAAACTCAGATATGAATATAAGTTTTATTCATACTTATTGCTTTGTACCTCTGAACTATTAAAATCAAATTGTAATGAATTTCGTTAAATAACATTATTATAAATTGATACGTTAATATAAATATTACCACCCACTTTGGTAATTACCACCAGGTAATTACTGAGTACTTTGTGTTAAAGTAAAGTTATTTAACGAAAACAAGGAATTAGAATGTGAATAAAGTATACTTCGGATATCTGTTAATTATGTAAAGGTAATGCTCTCACCATCTGTGCATATGCAGTTTTTGGTATATATATTTTCGTTACATGTGAATTAATTCAATATTGAAATACAAATAATGTAAACATAGCTAATGTTTTCTAAAATGTCAACCAAATCTTATCTAAGTGTTAACTGTAACATACCGAAATACAATCTGAAAAGTACAAAAGTGACTATGTTAAGAATACAATGGTTTAAAAAAAAGAATTGTTTTATTACTAACATAATTTAGCCAGATTACATTATTTCCCCATTATGAATCCTCTTCCATATCCTCGAATTGCTTGATATCGTCTTCAGTGTCGTCAGCATCAAACACAGTTTCAATGTCTTTCACGCCACGTTTTCCCCAGAGATCGTCGAAGGCCGTTAGGAAATGATACACAGTATGTAAATCAAACGAGAGCACCGATAAGTCTCTCGCGTAGTTGAGACGAGTAATTTTGAATTCAATAGAGGTGATGAAAGCGAAAGGCTTCTGAATCGTAACATAGTTCGGCCCCGCTACCAGGAACTCGTCTCTTGCAAAGTAATAGTCCGGTAGTACCCTGACACGGGCACCCATCAGGGCCAGTGGATGCGCCAGTGCCATGCTGTTGAAGTCTCCGCGGACGAGCATTTTTATTCGAAAGCCGTTTCGCCTGCCCAATACTTTCAATTCTTCAATCACGGTAGCGTTAATCGCGCTCGGTAGTAACACCCAAATGGGAGTGTCAATGGCGTTTAAAACGAAAGAAAGGGATATGCGATGCTGTGGAATGGCGGGTTGGGGCACGTCGAATAATCCTGCAAAGCCGAAAACTTGGTTGACCTTACGCTTGCATATTTTCCTGACTTCCTCCATAGGGATACCTAATGCTAATGCTAAACTGATACGCTGCATCGCAACAGCCGGCCAACTTGCTGCAATTAGTGGTCTCCAGGTACCATCGTAACGACCAGCTCGCATTGTTCAATTTCTAGTAGGATTATCGGTTACACTTTCCAATACACCGTGCACAGACGCCAATGATTACCAACAACTGTTGGAAAAATATATCCACCGGTACCCTCATATTATTTTCTTAATTAATGTAGTAAATTATGATCAAATTACAAATTAGTTTGATATAATATGAAGACTTCACTTTGTCAAGAATTTAATGCAGTATTCGAAATATATATAGGTACTGCAGATGTAACTAAAAGATTCAATGTATATTTTTGTTTATATTCTATTTGGTATATGTACGACTAACAACAAAAGATAACATTATATAAGAAATAAGTTATTTTTTAAAGTTTCTTCTTAAATGTCAAGGAGTTTACCGTAAATGAAAATAATTTTACTTGAAGATTGTGTCCACCTCTCTGAGACAAACACAGACACTTATGTTTTCATATTTAGAAATAATAACAAGATTTAAAAATTACCAATTTATTATTTCATCACAAACGTGTAATAAAACACTCGTTGGAGAACATAATACAAATTAAAAACATGACCTTATTTTCATATTATTCCCTAAGCAGGACCAGGATTCTGAATTTCCTGAGATTCCTGATTTTCCTGAGATTCTTGATTTTCCTGAGATTCCTCAATTTCCTGAGGTTCCTGAAGGTCCAAAACTTCCCGAATTTCCTGAATATTCTTCATGGATGACATATGCCACAGTCTGTTGAACTCAGCCTGCAGTGGCTCAACCACTGCCACATCAGAGGTGAGCAGCGTAAAGTCCCTGGTACACTCGACTGGACTCACTGGGAAATCCAACGAGCCAATCATAGCCACGGTCCCTTCGTTGCCTTCTGGACTTCCATAGACTATAATAAACTCGTGCTCGAGCGCGTCTCCGCCATCCTTTACCTTGACAGAAACTCCGTGTAAAGCGAGATAGGCTGGTAGAATCAACTTGTCCGAGCTATGGATGATCAACCTAATTCGTGAGTTCATTTTTTTTTGTACCTGCAGCAGATTCTCGACCATTGATTCACTCACTAAGGCCGGTACGCACATATCGATGTTTCCCTTCGCGTGGGTTATCACGAAGGATATGGAGTGGAAGTTTGGCGTACCCACGTCTGTATTCTCTTGCTTCTTCTCTTGAGATTGGTTATCTCCGCGAACCAGAACTTGGTTGACCGACGACGGCAGGTCTCTTTTTGGTATTCCATACTTTATAAATTTAGTTCGTAATGATGAATAGCTACAAATGGCTGCTGCCGTGCATCCTGCGAAAATCAACGGCTTCCAAATTGAATGGAGTGGAAGATTGGGATCCATGCTTCTTTAAGTTACTAACGTTACTATCACAGTAAAAAAACTGGAATTATAAACATGGAACTAATAAGGGCGTCTCTCGTGAACTTGTACTATTGATAGTATTTTTAGTCACCCTCAATTTTATATTTGGTTGGTTCCCTATTCACTTATTAAAAAACTTCAATGAAATGGTTTAATAAATATAAAAGAAAACAATTTGATAAATTGTACACCCTTCAATATGTTTTATTATTTAATTACTTTAATTGCAGACCGCCTTATACCACCTTATTAAACATAAATTTACGAAATAATATTAGGTTTGTTTTTATTTGCGGAACTGAAGCTCGTCTGACTATGTTCTAAAATACAGTCTCATAATATATTATATTAAATCTATGGCAATATTATTCATTATAAATATTGTATGAAACATATGAAATTACAAAAATAATATTATTATATAGTTTATTATTTCACCTAATTCTATATGGAACTCAAAACTTTAAATTACATAGATCGGCATGTTTTTAGAAAGTAGAATAAGGAACTTCAACAAAATATCTAATAGCAACTACCTTCAGAATACGATGGAATTAATATTAGAGATAATTTATAAAACGACAACTCCTGTACAATTGAAATAGCAACTGTTCACATTTTGAATACTCAAAACTAATTCCTTAGTTAAGTTAGGAATTTGATACTGTTAGAACACCACATACATAGTGTAATATAATATATGTGATAGCACATTCAGCTTCAATAAAATTCTCGCTTCTTTGTTCATGCCAGGTTGTTCTTTAAGTAACTGATAGGCTTCCATTATCCCCATTATATTGACAATCATCCTTCCCAAGAACGGGAATCAACAACATTGTGTCATACCATACTTCCTTATAGGTGAATCCTCTTATAGATGTAGGCCCGAAGGAAAAAGTATTTATGTGTCTGTTTATATACATACTCATGTCTTAACTCCGTGAAAGCAGTGGACGCATGTATGAAGGAGTCAGAGGTGGTATATTCCCTTAAACGATGGAGTCTTATAAATAAATAATAAGCTATGGTATTTTCAGTATTCGGGTGAGAAAAAGACTGCTAATATTTATAGTTTCAACATAGAAAGCAAAAGAAAAAAACAAATATAAGTATGATAAATTGAAGCCATTTGTTTATGTGACGAAAACTTAAACACATCAAACCTCTTTTGACATGAAAAACTAAGCTTGACGTAAACAGAAAAGCGAGCAAGGTCATAGCCCAAGCGATCCGTCAAAGTCTGTGTTTATTGAAATTTTGATTTTGTAATCTAAAACATATTTTTAGAATGATATTTCTCATGTTTTTATAAGAATACTTGTGTAAATAACATGTGTTTGTAGCCATTCCGAAATTAAGGCGCAGGATGTCTCAATCACAATTTCAAAACGATGTACTGTCAAGGAACGTAGATTCTCGCTCGAGGCCGTGGCGGCCGACTGCACTGGCCAGGAAACCTCCGGTCGCTGAGCCCAAGACGAGGCAGTGCGCCCGGCGGAAGAAAGAGATCCCCATCAGCATGCGAGATGAACTGGAAAGCGCGTTAATTGGAGTGAGTCGCTTTACTGACATCACGAGTGACAAGATGTACAAGCAATAAGTTTGTAATCCATTTTTTATTAGCTTCCAATCATAGCGACGATTGTAGATTTGAAAATCAAAATGACTATTTTACAGACACAAGTGATATCTCATTAGAAAAAATAATATCTGTAATTTAATTCGTAGCTGTAGCTTTCAGCTGGGTATAAATAAATGTGTACTAAGTAATTTTTAATTTAAAACCTCTATACGCTTGTCTTACTTGTCGACTGTTGAACCATTTAAAGCAATCAAAGAAGTTTCAAAGCACCATCGAATTCAATAATTTCTATTGACGACACCACTACACCGAAAACTATATACCTTCTAGTATATTACTGTATCACCTAATACGTTCCTTTATAAATATTTATTCTTAATTTTGTATAGCTCTGCAATGTTTGGTTTGAAGATATAAAGCCTCAACTTATTAAGAATAATGTTAAGATACATGTTGAAGAATACGATGATGAACGAGATGAAAAAGTGTCACACGAAAACAAGAAGCAGCGTTGTCGACATCTCGACCCAGGTGCTTTATACAAATTATCTAAAAAAATAACAAAAGTATCATTAAGGAAACGTTTTTTTAAGGATTGGAAAATATGTGATCGGTATCGTATATATTGTATGATTGCCTCAAGTATTATCTGCTTTTTTATACATTACTCATTTCATCCGGTGTGATCATAGGATGAGTGGCGAACGTCAGACTTCATTCGATTTGAAATGTCAAGTGACTTAGCAATACGTGACTTTATTCTAGAGTATTGCCAGAAATAGGTCTCCATAGGTTCTACCACGCTGTATTATACATTTGTACTTTTTCCTCGTAGCCAAGACTGCAGTACATTGCCAGCTCTGCCGACTGCTCTCAAACACTGCGAACGGGATCCAAAGCGCCAGGATACAAGCGGAACAGGCTGTGCAAGCCAGCTCTTCGTCGCACAAGGTCTGCAAGAAATCCTAGGCTCATGTCCTGATGGTACTCTTATATAAAGATATTTAGGCTTATACACGATATCCGGGATAGCGGATTTTTTAATACTTAAACAGCGACATTTGATGTTATGATTAACGTTCGCAGACCCCAGAGGTATAGTTAGTCATAACATTCTTCACGGTATTTGCGATGTCTCTCTTTGCCTTACTCGCGGCAAATCGTAAGAGGCGATCCCTGATTATTTGACGGTTGGTCCTTGAGAAGATGTAACTTCTGTTTTCTCTTTTGGAACCTAAGAAGACAATTATCTTTTTTTTTTATTGTTTTTTTTTTGATTTGCAGATCTTTGGTCAAAAGATAAAGAAAATGAACTTTCAGTCCAGGGCGTGCTCGTGCGCCGAGGGCCGTCTGTAGGCACATTCCGCGTTTTTCGGTTGTCCTCTGAAATGGCTCTCAATGTCGTTGGAGTGACAGCATCGATCAGAATGTAGGACTTTGACGGGTACCGATTCTTCACTTGTTTTAGCCATCAATATGTAAGAGTATAGGTTCTAAAGCTTTATTTTTTGTGCGTGTATATTTTTAATTGTATCCATTTTGACTTTTTATAGAACTTTACAGTGTTGTGATGGACTTCCTTGATCGTTTTTTCTCTGATTGATGATTTACCTACTACACAAACAAGTCTATGTATTGTGTCTGTGCCTATTTTGTGTTTGTATTTCTGCCTGAATGCCTTAGCGACTTTTTATGGTCATCCACATGTAATAAACGACTATAAGACTGTATTGCTGCTTGCTCAGGTAGAATGCCTCTGTATCCAATTATCAAGCAAGTGGTGGAAATGTATATCATGATTCTGCATTAGGCAGATAATCTAGAACTTATACTTAATTACTTTTATTTAATGTGTTGTCATTAAACGATTTCGATATAAATTATGCGCTATTTTTATTTTTACTGAAACTTAATTACCAATGAGATTGGAAACAAAAACAGCACAAATGTCACACAACAGTTTTAATTGGTATACAACTTAAAACTATAGCTTACTTACGACTCTTTACAAAATTACAACAGACATATCAACTAAAGAATCATTTTGAAAATGTTTTTACAAGTGGATAAAATAATTTACAAAACACCACCGAGTACACCACGCTCACAAGATTACATAAGACTAAATAAATAAGTTAACGCACATTTCACCGGGCTTCGATCGCGACCGAGGCAGCAGCGACACGCCGCCGCCCGGCCGGGGCCGAAGCGCGCACTCTTTGGATCTAAGGGAGTCTCACAGAACGTCCAGCGTCACTGCACTATCCTCTAGTTGGTGTGTTTCACATAATCTGTCTCGTAGTAGGCGGCCGCGTGGGCGCCCTTGCGGTCCAGAGCACGCACTCTGACGAAGAGGAAGGAAGCTACCAAAGAAGCTACTACTAGCACCAACAACAGCATCACCAGGCCCGCTACAAAGGAGGGCACAGACATGCAGATAGTTTCTGGATCACTGGCCGGCGACTGAATGACGACCGTCTCGTTATTGGCAGCGTTGTTGAGAGCGAAATTGACGTCACCAGGAGCAACTACCTGGATTGTGCGACTTGTGTTAACATCGGTCATTTCTTGAGCATCCCGTTTGTAAATTCTGACTGGCGTTGAAGTTTCTCGACGTCTCCTAGCACCAACGAGTCTCTCTGGCAAGTCTTCCACTGAACGTGGCCTTCCTCCTAAGGTGGCGAGATTGCCGTGTGCTTCATCTTTCCTTTTCACTGTGTTGTAAACTCCTCTGCGGCCTGGTGGTGGGGGTGGTGGTAGATTGACCTCGTCGTCGTCGCGTACTGGCGCTGGTGATGATGGGGAAGGTGCATTTGGTGTAGACGATACTTGTGCTTGTGGGGGAGGAACAGCGTCGTCACGTTTTTCTGAGAACGATCCCGTTGCATCAGCGGGGTGTCTGGGGTCAGGGAATGCGGGAGGTACTCCATACTCTGAATGAGGAGACTGGGGTGGTGGGCCATATTCTGCGTGTGGTGAGTTCGGGACACCATATTCACCGGCGCTAAGACTGTTTCCTCCCAACAATGGCACTCCGTAGTCAGCGCCGAGACTGCACTTGGGTTCGGGACAATTGTATCGGCATACTTGAATCACACATTGGAAGTGAACGTTCATGGAGTCTGGGAATTTGAATGCTTGGAAATAGGCGAATGACACCACTGACGCCGAAGGTCCGAAGTTCTTGATCTTCTGGAATTTGCTCATTATTTTTGGTCTAACTACGCAACCGTATTGGTCAACCAATTGAATAGGTGCTCGTTTGCCGTCGTGTGCTACACAGTTTCTTACTAACATGTCGAATTTGTTTTCATCATCCTTGATAGCTAGGACCATAGTCATAGTTTGACCTATTTTGACGATTCCTGACACTTCTGACGCCCAGGGTCCTTTTCCAACTTGGATTTGCATCCAGCACTGCAGGTTGTCTCCGAGGAAGTTAGCCGTCACCGCGTGCAGCATGTCAACTTGGAATGGCCTGAACGTAACTGCCTTCTCGTAGAAGTCGTACCAAGTGCAACGAAGTTTTCTTGCCTGATCCCAGACTTCTTGAACGTACGGGTCATACTGAACTATGATTGTGTTTTCTACATAAGATCCGCTGGGGGTTGGGCTTCCGTAAGCGGCAACATTGTGGTTTCCAGAGCTGCTCATACCGCAACTGTTGAGGAATATCTCGAAAGTAGCACTCAAGTGTCCTGTACCAGGTTTTAAATGCATGCAGTGGGGATCGCTGTAGAATCCTTTTGAGAAGATCATGCCGTAGAAGGGCCGATCGAATTCGATGTTCACCCGCATGTGTGTTTTCTCACATTGCACTTGGAGGTGTTTGATTTTGGGGCTGTCTGGGGTGGCTAGGGGCCATGGGTCATCTGAATGCGACTGTGCCAGGGGATAGCCGCCGCCGCCACCTCGATGCTCTAGCGGTAACGAAGCGGAGTCTACGGGAGGTTCGCATCTTACGTCCTGGAAACAAAAGAAAAAATATCATATAGAGGTATTCTACTATAAATAAATAACTCATGAGGGGCAAATGGCGAATATTAGAAGGCACACGAATCCTTCGATTTTATCAGATAGTCAACACCTAATATGAAAAGGAGAAAACTATCCTGTGGCAATTGCTTTTTCATAAAAACGCTTTTCCTAAATGTTAAAATCGAAATCAAACAACACTGTTAATTCGCCATCTTTTGTCCACGAACCTCTTCAAATTCTTACATTAAATTTGTTTTAAGCAAATTATAACTTAATCAATTGGAATATACTCTTAAACTAACGTAAACAGTTCTTTAGAGTGTTTCAATCGTCACCCATTGCATACAGAATGGCAGGTCCAGTGGAAGTTTTGAGCGCTCGCGTCGCGTCACCCACTGCAGCGCATTCCACCGGTGCAGAGCGTCGTCGCAGTCTAGTTCCCTCCACACGAATTCTTCGCGCTCGTATCTCGATGCGTTCTTTCTAACTTTCTAGTGTGATGGATAACTCGCGCGAGCAATTACAATATTAATTAGCGCAATCATACCGCTTGCTATGGAGATGCTTTCACGATTGGTCTCTATGAAGTTTGTGTGTTTTGTGGTGATGTTTCATTTAAAATACTAATGCGATTTAAGATAAGTAATAATATAAAACAAACTTAAAACGTATCCCATGACGATCTGGGAGTTAGTGTGATTATTAGAATATTTTTGGTCTTTCTTCCCATATGAAGCGTGAAAGAGACAGATTTTCTTCCGTACTTTTGAGTGACAGGCCCCTAGCCTCGTCATCATCACCGATTTTGAATGAATTTCTGACTACAGCCATTATTCAGAGCTTTTTTGTCATTATTCGTGAAGTCCATGATTCGGACCGCGTGTAAGCATGTACTATATAAAACAAATATGTTTTTTATCTGAAGTGTAGAAATGCGGCTAGAAAGGCTCGAGGGTGCCTCGGTGAGCCTCATATGGGGTGAGAGCTGAACCTGTCCACGTTTCACGAGGCCGATCATAAGAATAGTCGACTGCAACGTGTCGCCAAAGGCAAAGAGTTATACACTTGCGTTTCTAAACCGGTTAGAAATTGCCCACTGATCGAGTTCGTTAGAAGAAAATACTGGATCCGTCAATGTTAAGTTTTATTTTATGTTTGGCGTGATTTGGTAGTTTATTTCGGTATTAAGTTACTTTCCGCTGATTTACTTTCGTTTTATAGCTTTTTGGTATTTTATTAACATGCTTTCTGACAGGATGTTTTTCCTTATTACTTACCTATGCTCGATAATTGAATGAAAATAATTATGAATAAACAAAAGTACTCGTGCAACTTGTAAATCATTAAATATGATTTACATTCCGAGCCAAAAAAAGCGAGTTTTGCAGAAAACCTTGAACCTGTTTATTGAATTTACGGTTTGCATACCTACGAGAAATTTGGAACGGCACAAATGAAAGTTATTTAAACTGACAAGAAATTGGTAGAACCGGATTTTTGGTATGTTTGCACCTCGATTTAATGAAAACAAGCAGAAAGAGATATTCACGCTATAATTCCTTATCAAAACATAACTTTGCAATTTAACTATTTTACATTTTAACGTTAATTTTCTCAATACTTAAGAATTGAGATAAGTAAAAAGTTTGGTACAAAAGCATGCAGTTAAATTAAAAGAACACAAATCACAACTTATTTCAGAAAATAAAAATTTAAAATTTGAATTACTTTTTTGAATTAGACTTAATTGCTGTTTGTAAAATATAACAAAGATAATTGCTTGTTAACCATCTCTACAATTTAAAAAGTAATTACTCCGATCACATACTGGGTTAGTTTCCCATAAATGCTCTACAAAATAACAGTATAATGTGTACAAAGTCGCTCTTTGTGTTCACAGATAAATCTACGACATTCCCTGGGTCATGAGAATTGTGTTTTAAGTGCGTGCCCTATCTGGTTCATCTACTGGCACATCATAAGGCATCTGGTGTCACTATTAGTACATTTTCTTCCGGTTTTAATAGATAGTGACAATATACTAAAGTTTGTAGAAGTGTTTGCCAAATTAACCTAACTGCAGAACAAAGTTTAAATAATGCTACGAAAATTATAAAAGGAAAATTAATTAGTACTTATATTCTAACCATCACGGTGCTACTATCATTTGTAAAGGAAATTTTACTTTCCTACCAGCTCATAACATACATCTTTTCATACGCGAAGCCATAAAAGGTTTGCAAATTATAAAGTGACTATAAACAGCGACCAACACTTTCCTAACACAGAAAACCTTAGACGTTTTGTCTGCGGAACCTAGCGATGTTTCTCTCGGTCCAATAACCTTTACTAAGTGATATCCACGCCTCGAGGTAAGTTCCCGTGAAGGGCAAGACTTTCCCTTTCACGAGCATTCGAAAGCGATTCCTACAGTGTGGAGGCGGTCTTAGGCACTTGGCGTATGAGCTTTTAATTAATGTCAAAATATGATATGGAAAATATTTAAAGCATACCCAAAATTTATGAAAAAATTAATAATTGTGTAAAGGTTATTTTGATAGAACTTATACTTACATACATTAATAAACCTACACATTGTAAATAATTAACATAAATAACAGTTTAAGTTTCTCTTTGGCTCATTTCAGTCTAAAAATAGCATCATCTTGAGATGCTTCAGTTGTTGGAACATCGTGACTTAATTCGTTACACACCAGCTCAGATTGCCGGGGTTTAGTCTTGGTTCTAAATGCATTATCAGTGTTGATGACCTAACCGTATCCAACGGAATTTCATAACAAAATTGTCACAGAAGAAAGCAGTGACAAAAGTAAAATGGATATCCGAAAATGTCGTAACTAAGAAGCGTAAAATCTAAGCAAGTGTTGCGTTATTCTTTCTAAAATTACAAGTGTGATAAATTGTCTGTCGAGTTAGTGAAAGTATTATGTAGGTGTACTTTATTGATACTTAAACCTATCTAGCAGAGGAAATGAGATTTGCCTAAGCTTATAAGCATTTTAATTACGCATCGACTGTTCTAATTAATTAATGGCAGTGTTTAACGGAAATGAGTTTTTAATAATCCTAATGAATACATTTTATCTGTGCTAAATGTCAATCTAATATACTAAACTAGCTTATTCTGATCTTACTGAATACAATTTCTGAAACCTATCGAAAACACGCATAATCTTCTAATTGTTCCTATAACACAATATATTCTAAAATAACGCAGTGCATTAAGACACGTTATAACGATGATATAATATACGATTATAATAATGTATAATATAATGGATTTTGTATTAATTTGTAAATAAATCTAAAAGATTCAGATCTAATTAAACGATCTAAAAGCAAGCTTAATGCAGCAGCAATTATCTTAAATCGAATTCTGTTGCAGTGCAATGCAGATAACGGAAATGGTAAACAACATGCTCTGAACATTAGCGGGAAATCACAAAATATAACAAAATATTTTTCACACTATGGGAATGCACTAATTTAATTTCGCATTTTAAGGACTCAAGCTAATCGAGACTTTTAAAAACCAAATTGACTAATGGATATAATAAACAACTATTACGTCTTGCTATTTTAATCATTTCTTTTATATCTTCTACTGAGACATACCAGTAATGTGCAACAAATGCAAACAATAACTTCTGAAGAATATCTTAGAGGCGTGGATAAATCAGATTACTTGGTGGGGTTGGAATAACAACGGTGTGTATCAGAGTAGATATGTAATAGGTATGTTTGATTAAAGGCAACGGTAAATCCAAGAACGGGGATGGATGATGCGTGGTCGATGATGCGTCGACGTGATTTACGCCACGATATAATGCACCAGTAACACCCATTATAACACTAGAACGATAACTGTACTGATGATCGAACGAGACTTAGTTACGAAGAATGCACCGCACTTGATGCAAACGAGAGATCTGTTACAGTTTTCGCGGAGATCTTAGTTACTCGGTTTGTTAGGTTGACCGTTTGGTTACACCCGTTATTTGCGAAACTAAGTTCCCGGATTCGATCTGTTTGTTAATAATACGTTTGCATGTATAGTTTTGTGTTATATAAGTTTTTGTGGATGTACGAGAGAAAACATCGCAACGATACCTAACTCCTATAAAATTTGGTGATGACCATGACTTGAAATGAATGTTTGTAAAAGATACGATACCTTCGAAAAACTGAAGGAATAAATTAATGGGATTGCAATATCTTTAATAATAAACAGTGCAATTATCACCTCTTAAAAACAACTACGAATTTATATAGATACATATATACATTATTTATGACACGCTCATTTAGAGGATTAGACACGTATTATATATTATATTTATGCGTTCACTCATCTCCGACGCGACGATGGAAAGTTTCAACAATTATTGAAATTTTAATATCTTTAATCTGAATGAATATTTACAAAATGTTCACATGTCACATTGTATTTAATAGGAACATATTCCCTTTTAGAAATTATCCATTCAACTAGTGTTTATTACAAGTCTTCCTCAAGATTTGTCTATTTCTACTCTTGCTTATTCTCACCATATTAATTTTCATACAAAATTTTATATTATTCACCACAGCGCGTAACATAAGTACTACATGAAATACAAGTACATATATTGTCATTTAATAGTTTATTTTTTACTACGAGATATCTCTTCTTAAAAAATAACACGTCTAGGAAATTACTACTATTATTTAGAATCTCTTATTAGATAATACACGTATAATAAACTATAGCATTATTTGACTCTTATATTTTTCCAACTTTTCACCAGCCGCCTTAATATCACAAAAGCAGCTACTAACCTGAAGCAGGATGACCGCAAAAGCCAGCAAAAGTCTCGTCCTCCTCATGATCACTGTCCAGGGCGAGGATCTGGAACCAAGAAGCAGGCGGTCAATGGCGTCACTCCACCAAGCCAGCGGTTGGCACGGCACACATGGCTCCCCGCGACTCTCTCCCAACACTGACTCGGCGCTAGAGCATCGCGAGCGAAAGGAAAGTGCATGCAGCGCTCGATTGATGGTGGGAGAGCTAGAATACGAGTGGATTGTTGATGGGTGTAAAGTTAACTTGTGAGACATGGGGTATGAAATACTAAAATGGTTTGTAGTAATGTGGACTTGTGGGACTTGGGATTGAATATGTTTGAGACCTTGTTGACCGTAGTAAAATACCTAATTAGTATTTAATGGGATATTTAGTAGATAACGAATTCATATTCTTTCGTAGCATGTAATATAACATACATCTGTATATGACATAATAGCTGTGTTTTACTACAAAAATGGACTAAAAGATGTACGATATCATTTGGGTGTTTTAGAAACCTATGACTAATATTATGTGTTGTTCCTCTAACTTTGTAATTTAGTCTACTTAAAATGTTTAAGACTACTCTCACAGCTCGCAAGGACCTACTAATTCTTTCAAAAGTTATTAAAGTGATACTTGTACTAATTTAAAAGAAGAAAAACAGCCTCTGTATCATATATTATATACAAACAACTATTTAATTTATTCTTCATCGAGATAAATAATTAGTAGTCGCAAAAAATATTAAATAATTCTACGGTCACTATAAATATAAACTTACATTGTACTTATTAAAGTTACGTGTTACTCAATACACTACCAAAGCAAATGTTTAAAAATTAGTAATCCTACTTTACTTTCATTTGTTTCTATTTTTGACTATAACTGAATTATCTTGAAACTTATTACGCAGTTACTTGTTCCCCATATTTTTTATACGTAAAGAACGTAACACGAAAATCCTATACCTAAACACTAAAAGAAAACCCCGTGTACATAAAAAACGTTCATTTTTCTTTTGCTAGATGCAGCGTAGTAATTTCTGCAAATGCACCTGCAGCGGCTGGTCTGGTTGGCCCACTGACCGAGTGTGCGCCGGAACTGCACCTTTCTTTCTCGGAGGCCCTTTGCCGAAGCGACCTTAACCTCCGGTGCAAGGCCACTAAGCCTTTTTTGCCTTTACGATATTTTGGGTGGGTGCTACGAAAATGTTACGTGGCTAGATAGTTGATAATAGATGTGTGGATTTATTATTGTTTAGGTTTGATGTGTAATAGTTAATCTACGTATTGTTTAAATGTCAAGTACATTTTCGTAGAGGTTCATTAGATATTAAATTTTACGAAACACTATTTTACGTTATTGAGATAAACTACCAGTATTAATCTAAAATATAATTATAACTTAAAGTAGTTATTATTATATGTTAGACCATACATTTTGTAGAAACTACATCATTCATCTAAGCTGTAACATAATAAACAAAAACTAGATCGATAATCTATCTAGATTTCTTTACGGTCATTGAAACTAAACAAAAGGTTCTACCGCGACAAATATTCCCCATACCAGTGTTGGCATTTGCAAAATTTGAAAAGCACCAGTTGTTCAAATCTCACCAGTGCTAATTAATCTGTAATAAGACATTTGCTAGCACAATAGAAATAGCCTGCGCGTGAGAGCACAGTACTCCTAGAATGTAGAGAAAGCTCAAGTGGGAACGATCACGTGTCGCTTTAATTAGAAACAGCGTCAATTGTTTAAACGGCAAATAAAACAAATACGACGAATCGGTTCAGCTTAGTTCCAAGGTTGGGAAGACTACAAAGTAGGTTAGAAATTGACTATAACTGTCAAATATACGAGAATAATATAAAGAATAAGATTGAAATATGTGCTACTAAAATTTATTGCTACCTAAGTTATGAATTTGTCACAAATATTCGATTGGTTCAGTTGATTTGTTTATTTTTATAGTAGGTATCTATCTTGAACTACAAGTTGCTGATTTCACTAGCTTCAGTCGTATAGAAAGTATCTGTCAATACTTAGTGTATCTTAAATTGTTGATTTGCGATATGATCTCAAAAGCTGCGGTGCTTCTAAACGTCGTTCGGAGTGTGCTGACACCGTGAATACAAATGACACCTTTCATTAACAAACAATAGAAACACTTGACTGATTTGTATAAGTATGAAGTTATTGAACGAAACGTAAAATCTACTAAACGTCTAATGCAAATAATGTAGAGAGTTTGATAAATACATCAATTTAATTGTAAGCACGGTTGATTTGGCATGTCGTGGGAAACAATAACACGTGCATTTAAAACTGGAATTCATTGATTCTGACTACCTAAATCATTTTATTCGCAATAAGGTACAGAAATATGGGAATTTATGTGTATAACGATAAAATGTTTTAGGTGTTCCATATACGAGTAATCTTAAAGTCTAACTTAAGACGTCTTCGAGAAGCGTAGGGGTATTAAAGCAGATTGAAAATAGTAGTGTTCAAAATAAATACTAAATACAAATAATGTTTGACAAAGTACATAACATTAATGTGACGTTTGTTTCCTGAGTTTCAGATTCCATTCGCAAAAAAATTCACGACCAAACTAAAACAAACAGAAAACCAAACCACTTAGATCTGTGTAAAAGAAAGTGGATTGCGGTTATACCAGTCAGAAAAAGAGGCTCGTACACAACTGGACAAACACCGAAATTAGAATGGAGGATGTTACAGTGGACATTTCTCGTATTGACATAATTTCTGCAACTGTGACTCTCTGTTTTGTAAGTTTTATGTTTCTTATTTGTTTGACAGTTCGTAGCACAAACATAATAATAATAATATAATATTATTTAATATAATAATTAAATATAGTAGGCCTATCCTCATAAAACAAATAAACTTAATTTTATAAAGGTGTTTATATATTAATAAGTCATTATGCTATCAAATTGTTATATTAAATTAATTATTTGAACAAAGCTTTTTCTAGCAAAATAAGCTAAGAGCCGAGCACAGTTACCTTTTCTTTCAACACATTGATAAACAAATGGGGCTAATTTTTTGTAACTCAGCGCGTACTCTTAAAAAAAAGTGTACAGTACTTGTAATTACATCTTCGCCATTGCTCTGATATTAAAAGACCATTTGCTTTGAATCGGCCGCACTTTGCATTTAATTAAATTGTCAAAATGTAAAACATTTGTTATCCATTGATCAATGTCTGTGCGCAGTGAAAGTTGTTCCAAATTTCTTTTGATTGCTAATCTCATACGGGAAATACAAGTGCATAGCTACTTACATGTGACATGTCGTGGAATTCTATAGCTTTTTGAATATATAGATTTATTGATAAACGACTAAGCCTGTAGTTTAAAGAATCATAGAAAATATGCGCCTACAGATATAGTATACTGAGAATTATTCCATTAGAAATACGTACATAATTCGCGAATAAGCGTTAGATATTCTATGCAAGTATGCATTTAAAAAGAAATTGCGTGCTCAATGAATCGTGGTGATTTCGTGATGTCTTGCCTCAACGATTCGTATAGGTGTACACTAGTTTCAAGATAAATAAACGTTAAGCCTTAATGACATACATTTTCGTAGTAATAATAACTTGTAAATCGAGATTTCATAAACAATTAGCAAAACGAAGTTACTACTAGGCATTTTTTACTACTAGGCATTTTTTATGGAATTAATTTATAGCGAAAGTGAAGTCTGCTGTATATGTTACAAATTAAGATCATATCGTAAGTTGTTTTTAAATTAGTCTTAGAAACTCATTAGAAATAATAAATAACTTATTATTCGATTACGCAGTAATAAAATCATCGCCTAACTACAGCAATTTATTATACCAAATATTTATTATTATTATAATATATATATTATAATTTAAAATCCAAGTATTTATTAATAGCTTGATATTAAATAATAGGTTCCGTTCTTCCTTCCTCCTTTCATGTCGTTCTTTGACGCGACAAACAAAGAACGCTGTTTGAGCCATGGTAGGCAAGGCTTTATGCCGAGGAAAGACTAACACTGACTCTGCATATTAGATTGCATATCATCATTGTGAAAGCAGCATCATTATCCAAGCAATTTTATTGGGCGATTGCTTGACGCGGCGAGCCTTATCAGATTGGCGCTACTATTGTTTCATCACGGAATAGAATAACAGGCGTTGACTTATTTATTTGAATCGTTCCCGTAACAGACATGTATATAACTCATGTCTTTCATTGTCTACTTTGACATTATACTTTATAAGAGGTGTATCTAGTTATGAAGCAAGTATTTACATAAATAAAATTATGACAAGTATTGTATACTTAAAGAGTAAACAGGTAATAAATAATAAGGTTTCAGTTTTGTTTATTTGTTAAAACGATTTCAATGCACTATTTAGACCGACTTTCTCATGTAAATTTGCATTTGTATTACCCCAAGGCACGTGGCAGCACGAGAGCTTTAATTGTTGCAATGCAGCTTAACAAACCGAAAGTATGCATAATTAATGAATGACAACGAAACACTTGAGCCGTTAAGCCTCTCTCTAGAAAGTGAATGTGGTCAATTTCGAATATTACACTAACATACGAAAAGATGTAATCTCTGCAATTATTTCAATAGACTTGCACACTCGAGCCTAACTATTGATAATTATAAAACTTACGTTATTGAATCTTGTAATTTTCTATTTATTTTCAAATTTGTGTTTGTACGTAATGTGTAAAAAACTGTGTCGATTGTTACAAAGTATTGCACAGGTCGAACTCTCGTGAGGTGAATGCTAATTGAGCGTTTTCACTTATTGGGTCAACGATCGAGGTGAGGCCTCTTTCAATGGTAAGGCCTCATTGTTGTGACTTCTCAGACAATGATAGACAACAGAAAATGTGTTCGCACATACTTATAGAATAATTAGTTTTTGTTCGACGTCATGTAAGATTAACGGGTGTCATGTTGCCAATAAAACAAGCCACTGACGAGAGGCGAGCATAATATTCGATGCATTAAATTCTTACTTGATACTATAATAAATTCGGTTTCTAGAACAAAACCTGTGGCTTCTAAATGCCATCAAACAGTTATAACACCACTATTAAACAGAAGCACATGTTCATAGCTTTGGAAAGTTATATCAGTAACAGTAGTCATTATTACGAATGGCGAGATTATCTTCCCAAGTAATGGCATTGTATCAGAGCTCGTTTGGGCGCAAAAAGGCAGTATGGCCGCGGATGTGGGCTCAAGGTTACAAGGCAGCACTTTCACCCGCGAGCAGTTCGTTGCTCCTCGAATTGTGTCGCTTAAGCCTTTCCCGCCCGGAGCCTCCGCCAACCTAACACAACCCATTGACGTTTGCGTCCGTTGCCCATACTAATAGTACCGCGAGAAACGTAACATGCCCCACTTTCTCTTTTCAAAGGCGTGCTCTCCTTCCCACTCGGGCGAAGTGGCTACGTGCGAGCGGGACGACGACAGAGGATCTTCTGACGGAGGCTGGGGCGTCGCTTTCTTCGCTCTTTGCGCCAAAATCCGGAAACTTTCGATAGAAGTGGATGGTGCACAATGCGCCATCTGTCACAATTAGCGATTATTGCGTCACTGAGCTTCTTCATGGCTGACTCCGTCACTTGACTGTGACCTCAACCTTTGACGTAATAATTACACTATGTCTGCGGTTTGTAGAACTGCATTTTGTTTTTTATTGGATATTTTTTCTAATAATAGCAAAATTAGTTTTGATTAAACTGCAATTGATAGATTTTTCGATAAATAAAGAAAAAATAATTATTATTTTCAGTTACGATTTAATTTGTTTAATATTTGATAAGCCTCATTCACCACTACATATATTATATTATATTTAAACCATACTTCTCGCCACAACAGGCGTGCACTAAAGATTATGATATTCGATATGCATTTGTTATCGAACACGTTAAATCAGTGAGATCATTTCGGAAACAACAGCCTGACAAACACTTTTACTTCTCATAAACGTTTCCACACCAATTCCAAAGAAGAGGTTTCTGTTTTTTGGCACTTTCATTTTTATTTCTAATAACTTCCATGTGCAGAGAGCCGTTTAAATATTATGTTGCTTTGCACGAACAAATGACATCAACGCGTAATGGGCGCTTTCCATAAAATAAAAATACAAAACTTTAAAGATGCGTGTTACTCGTTTCCTTACATGATTCTTAAATATCTAAAGATTAATATTAAGTGCGTTTATCACTGTCTATTATCTAAAAATTAAGTTCCTTAAATGTTTCTCTAATAGTATATTCATTCCTTTGATAACCATTTTAAGTTCAGAACTATATCATATATATTCGAACCGGTAATTTGCAATAGGTGACTATTTTTGAACAAGAAACTTGCTACTATCTATATTCGTAATATTCTTACTATATTGTCACCCACACAGATGTAATTGCGTATGTATTTATGTTAAAAGTACGATATTGTAAACCAATAGTATAATAACTAGATGGGAAAGTAACCTCAAAGTGGGCCAATGGGTTTCATTTGCAATCGTCACTTCACCTTATAACTATAATATCTCGTACAAAACCACAAATATGTAGATGTTAATACCAAATGAGAAGGTTAAATGAACGTAAGTAGTTTAATAAATGTTTTAATACTGAAAATTTTCTATTTTCCAATGGTAAGAGTAGAATCACATAATATTCTATTTTACGTAAGTTTTAGGATTAGTAAATAAATTACATAGCTTTTTTTTAAAAACTATGTTTATATATTAACAAATAAAATTCATAAATTCTTTTCTTAATAATATGTCTATAATGGAAAAGCTCAACAGACGTGAAATTGTATTCCACGATTGGCTACATAAAATCGGCACGCAATCACACCAACATTACCACGAAACCGCAGTCGATCGACAAAAACTTAGCAACTAGAAAAGTTGGTGAGAGGCCCTACCTCGTTCCCTGAAACTAGCGACGCCATATTTCCATTCTAGTAAAACCGGAACTTCCGTCAGGAGAAACTCGGATCACTCTAGATGCAATCTCGATACCAAAGTTATCGTCTCGGCGCAGCTTTCAGCCATAACTCGAACATGTCACACGAACTCGTGTTCTACAACCATATATTTCAGTATCGAGTATTGAAAAGGGCGTATGTGGACTTATTCATTGCTGTGCGTTGCTATTGATTATGTCTAGGCTATTACTGGGTCGCCTGAGCTCAATAATTGCCAGATAGTGAATTACGATCGTTTCTGATACTGTAACCACCTGCTATGGGACTTTCTATAATTGAATATGATATGTTTCTTATTTGCAAATAAAAAGTTAGCTACAAATAAATTTCAAAAATATAAGATCTTGGTTAGAACATGTTTTCCGGACACGAGGTAACTTATGCTGTCTCGTATTTATATATTAATATTATCTGTGCGCTAGGTTATAAGAGTAAGATTAGATTACTTGTCATAAATACGATGGCGATATTTAAATGAGAGTTTGCAATTTAACCGTGTTTATTTGGAATAAGCTTCATGAATATTAAATGACTGGGCCATTAGTGCAATTTCAAAGCTAATCATGAGTTGAGTTCCTTTACTCTGAATAAGTCTCATCGAGGGCAAAAAACGTGTTTCGTAGAACAGTGATAAGACGAACAGAATTTCTAATATGTAAATGTGTGTCACATTTATTTTACGTTTGTAACTAGAGTGGTACTTAGTTCATTCATGATTTTACTTTCGATGTCGTATAATTTTGTTTTAAAACTTTAATAGATTTTTTATAATCAGAATATTGTACTCTAATTAAAATGTATATGTAAGTAAACACTCTGAAATATGTAGCGTTTGTATATTTTACACTACCTGCTAAGTTATACTAAATAATTAGAACTACCAAACCCAGTCCAGTTGTTTTATCTATAATAAACAATAATAAACTATTGGTTGGTATCCTATCATATTATATTTTTATTCTTAAATAATATTTATAACAAAAAAGTGACAGTGTGATTGATAACCGATTTTGCAACACTGTTACTATTACGCAATGTTAATAGTTCTTTATTGTCATCTAAATCGTGAATTGAGCCATGTCGTGACTTAGATAAGGTAGAAATGATTCGTCAATAGTATTATATAGTAAACTCGAGTAATCTGTTATTCTGAGAGGTGAATACATTGTTAACTGCATTTCTTCTCGGCATATACACGACTACTGTACGACTAATGCTCACTTAATGTATGTTATAGGGACCTATTCAACTGACCGTGCATTCAACTTTTGTTGTGCCATTGTAAAAAAAAAAGATAGTTTTATTACAAAATTATTTTTGGGTCCAATTTTACTTTCAAAAAGTGAATAAATGAAAAATGAATTGTTTTTTTATATATTTTTTTACAATATTTTGATGATATTTAGATAGTGTAAGCGATAAACAGTAAGGTTAATTTGTAACTACGAAGTAAAATGTCAGGTTCACTGTAACAAATCGTAAAAGGTTAAAGTTCTTTGAAAGGACAATGGCGTTTTCCTATCAAAGTTGAACAATAGCTTTCTCCTACATTTGTACCCAGCTAATCGTACTTGATCAAAACAGACGCTATTTATAACACTTCTACTGATAATAAACAGTACTTAATTTAATAGTCATTCCGAAATGTACTTTAAAATAATTGTCAGCATTTTTTTATTTTAAGCGTACATGAAAAATTCGATGTTATCGCTATGAACAAAACTAATTAAAAGAATTACATTAAATGTATTAGAGTACATATAAAAGTGGAAAATGATTTAATATAATTTATGGTACTTTTCTCTTTAGAAAACTTACAGAAAATAAAAAAAAACATTAAATCAAATCATACTTTTATTTATTTTATTTTCGAACGATTCTATTGTTATTTGAAAACTGATACTTAAGACACGGATCTCTCACATAATGCCAGGCTGCATTGTTCTGCATACGGTATGAATGTTACGATTATGCAAACTAAGTAAGTTTAAGTGGGCCTCACGCCAAAAGCGGTAAGGTCAGAGTCCTTAAGTAAGAGTGCTTTCACTCTTAACAAAGACTATGCATCGCCGGCGGATACGAGACTACAGTTTCTATGCCATTGTCAATGGGTAAAGAATAGTTCTATAAAATAGATAAGTAATAGAAATTTTATCGTTTTCAATACCTTAGAACGTTTATTATTAACTTATAATGCTACATTTCAATCTCTTAATATCGTATTAGTGGTAAGTTTTCGTAGTTGTTACTCATATCTTTGTCACCACCTTATTAGAAACTTCGATTAACGAGTGAATGAACTCATTTATATCAACTCAATCATTTATGTATCATAATGTGTTTACCATAAGTTGATTCTATCTGTCAGCATAAAAGTTGCAAATTAATGGCATTACGCAATATGCAAAAGAAATTACGAGACCCAGGTAGAAAGTATGAATGTAAATCAGTTATGCAACGTTCTACACATAAATGCTGATATTTTAATGAATTTTAATTGCAGGGGACTTTCCAAACGCTTTCTTGCTGTTACACATTATTGCGTAAAAGTCATGCTGTACTCACCTATCAATTTTATGTGTGGAACATATAACAATGCGATCTCTCTAGGTGCAACGTATCTGAAAAGAGACAAAAGGATCATTAACGCTTTTTATCCAACTTCGATACCGATAATTTATTGATTTTCTAAACATATTTTTGTGTTTTGTACACGCAAAGCAATTTATTAAAACATGATCTAATCGTATGTTTATTTTGAACATAAATATGATTGTACTGATAGCTTAAATTATCTCAGAATGCAGTTTGAATTGTTCTCTTACTTCAAGTAAGTTGGTACTAACTAACTTCACTGTGTATTAAAAATATAAATTACAAAATAATAATAATAATTACAATTACATTAAATTACATAATACAAAAAGATAACATATCATTCCTCTATAAACCATTATAGAGATATAACTCCAACCGTGGAGTTATTCAGTACTGTAGTAACCTTTAGTAACACCAAATATTATTGCAAGTTCTATCTTAAGTTGATATTCAGGACACATCCGTAGTGACACATAATGATTGTCGCCATGAGTAATATTACAACGAAACAATTGGTGACACTTACCCACTTACATTAATTTGCAAGTGTCACACTTTTACTTTCACGCACCGTTCAAATTGGAAAAATAAATACCAAAGAATATTTGTACAATAAAACATCGGGAAAATTCCGCTACAATTTAAATAACGATTGAAAACCCTTTATAAGTAATACATTTACACAGAATTATACATATCAATATTAATAATTCAATATTGATTTTTCTTCTAAGATAGTATTTAAATATGACATAAGTCGTATACTTCAAGTAGTATTTTGAAGTATTAATAATCATCTACAACACAACACATTTTTAGTTTCATTAAGACGTTGAATCGTTAAGACTTGAAGGTGGAAATAAAGTCGCCATTGCATGTAATACACCTTATTTTGATGTCAACACAATGGATATGTTAGGTAACGCGTATGCTATCTGTATTTCAAACTCACCCTCCGTTACATTCACAATGCGAGGAAGACAATGGGCCATTTTCATGATAAAACCTCCTTTGATTGCCTCAGGCGACGCAAGGCCTAACTGACGACTAAGTGCGAGAATCCAGGTAACAAAGGAAAGTGAAAGTGTGCAAATTATTCACAGATAACACTTATACCTACTTAACCCATGCGTGCACCCACATAACTGATAAAAATTTCGTTTCGTTAAGTGTATGCAAATTAAATATTAGATCTTATGTTTACGTAGAAAGTCTTATGGTATAATTAAGATTTGTATCAATCCGGTGCTACTTATATTTCGTAACTATGACGTATCTGATGTTATATAAATTTATGTTGTTTAATTACCAGATTGTGTTCTATTACTTCGTAATAATGATCATTAAGAATTTAATTTGCCATCTATGACCATGCTAGTACTCAATCACCTCAGTAATGTCCCAAAATTAACGTACTTAATTTGCGTAATAATTGTACGAGTAGTTAGTGTCTTATTAAACTTGAGGCGGGCGTAAAGTATTTGTTTTTCCCAACTTGTTTACTTTTTACCTGTAAGAAAGAGTCAAAGGAAAGCTACATTGTGCCGCAGTCATTGCATTTAAGTAAAATGTGGTCCTACTAGAACTAGAGCGAGGTGCGACGACTAGACGAAAAGAGTGAAATCTCTCGAGTCGACTAGAAATCGTCTCCATAAATAATGCAACAGCTATCAAACGAGACAGATCCCGAGCCGTCAAACGGCGATCAAGTACATGTATACATTAGTCGTGTTATAGTATATTAATAATTGCCTGTAGTACTTGAGGCGGGCGTTAAGTAGATAGTTTTAATGGGAACTTTCTGTTTTAAATGAAGTCACTTTACTCATAAAACAATACTAATATATAATGATTAATAAGTTTGGAAAGGTGAGGTTTGCTTTTATTGATGAGCTTCATAACAATAAAATAATTTATGAATGTTATTAATATAGACTTCCTAAAATCATTAACCGTAACATGATATAATACTTAAGGTATTCTAATTAGGCAGTTTCATTTTCTTGTGAGATATACAGAATTTCTTAAAAAGTGAACAAGTATGTCATTATCATAATTTGGCAATTAGAGTAATGCGTTTCTCGTGAAATTCGCTGAACAAATAAAACAATAGCGACTGCTAATTATTACATTTGAAAGAAACTGCAAATAGTCTGTAATTTGGAAGTCGGAGAAAACTATGCGTGCCTCAATGCTCTTAAAACATAGTTACATGTGCAATTAAAATTTACTCGCACTTGAGCACATTTCGTATGCTCACTGCGAATTGCTAGTCTTGTGAGGAAAAGTAGGTAAAATAACGCGATTAAAAATATATTATCTAACAGAAATCATAAAGTTTTACGCTGACGTAGACTGCAAGGAAATTTTTGGTCTCTTACGCTATCTTATTTACCTAGATTATAAAGATTTGGTTACTATCGATATTTTTGAAATTGTCTTTAAACAGAAAACAAAATTCCGTTACCGTCAATTGCGAATGAAAATTTAAATACATGCTTTCTTCTTTCGTGTGAATTAAAAAAAAGTGATACAATTTTGATTGCCTTTTATATAGTACACCGGCTCCATTTCTTAATGCGGCCTCAAATATAAGTATTTATGTTAATGCAGCCAATAATTTTCCGTGACGCATCTCGCTTGATTTGCGCCTGAATCGGAATTACAAAAAGTTTATTTACTTTGAAACTGTGAATTAAAGTATGAATTCCTAAGCGACATGAACGCCTATGTTGACGCCACTTCGAGAATAAATATGAAAATTCAATAAGTTTTTTCTACTTAGATGTCAAACAAAATCAATGATGCTGCTATTCTCACTCACGCGAGTTATTTAGAAAAGTAAAGACTAACGCGGCTGCAATTGTACTCTTATGTGCATTTCCAAAAAGTTTATTTAAGTATCAATAAACAATGCACATTTTTGTTGAAGATAAAATTTTATTTAATTATGAATGCCTATCATATTATTTTGATAGCATGTAATGATAGGTGCAACTAATCAATAATTTAAACCTTCCATTTACGCTTATACGAGGAAATGAACCGAATTTCTACACTAAGTATTATTCAACGATTTGGCTAACCTTTGTTTTTTCCTCATTGTGCTCGAGTTCATTAACGCATAAATTATTTTGTGGTGAGCCCAGTGATTCGTGCACACTTTCTAGAAAGAGCGGCAACAAAAAGTGAAATCCGGAGCCCATGTGATAGGCATGCGTGAAACTTTATGAGGGTGTTATCATAACTAAACTAGTGCAGCAAGGCTCGACACTCGCCTCTCATTTATTCGCCAATTACGGCAGCCACCGATAAGGGAGCTTTCTAATAGGATTCTCTAATGTATGTACAGCGGGGTACAAATCTATTAAACTAATATACTAACATTAAATACAACACGGCTATGGCAGTTCAGGCAAACGACTTTCTAGCCTAGGTCCTACTTTATAGGTAAATGAGCGATATAGAGTTACACCCACTTTAAACTATGTGAAATTTCTCAAAACTAATCTATCCCGTCAGTTTGTTTAAGAGAAAATCGCTAAAGTAACTAAGCTATTAAAGTTGTAAGTCAAAGTATGATTATAACTACTTTAAGTATCGGATTAATAACGATTTTTTTTGTGTTGAGAACAACAAATACAAATACAGTTCATCGGTTGTTAGCCTATAACTATTAATAAACACATGAAGCTAAGATATATTTCCATGACACATTCCACTTAACTCGTGTCAATAGATTATTATCGCGACCTCAAGAATCATGTTTACGACTGTTTGGAAGTGCGTTGTTTTAAGTTTAAAAGAGCCAAACAAATTAGTGAAAAGTCGGCCTCAGTCGAGATCCGCATTCTCTGACTGTCCTTTGCTCCGCCATTCGAGTTCACACAAGAGAAACCACTTTGCCTATGTAAATAGTGTCCTTTCATACATTTGATTCACACGAATAAAGTTCAAATATGTGTCAATTATTGAAACAGCTTTTTCTGCAAACAAACTCAAAAAACGCCTCATTAAGGACGACCAATGGACAAAATCATACATCATTAAGTAGGCAGTCTCGCGAAACATCTAACTGGTATCTCTAACTAGGATATAAGTATTAAGAGGGTCAAGTATGAAGTAGGTATGGGAAAAGCAAGCAGCAATTCGACAGCTAACTTTCCAGGTAATTACCAGTAAGTAAAGCATGCAAGCCCTTGTAGCACGTGTCCATTCATCCCATATACGTTAATTACCATGCATACTGCGATTAGAGTAATTATGACCTTGTTTCCTGAATGCGATGTTACATTTCCCAAGCGAAAGAAATGCAGTAGGCCACATCTGAACAATACCAAAGCATTCAAGATGAGCATAGATAACCCACTCGCAGTAAAACAAAAACGAATCACATAGTTATACTCTGAAAGAAGCCACCAAAATAAAACGGTCCCACCACTCTCTCCGTTTAAGTAGGTACGGCAAAACTGCCTAATTAGGTGTTACATTTTGTAGCAAGTATAGTAAATCTCGACCAGTTTAAACCTTATAAATTACTTTACTACATACACAGCTCTGGGATTAGTGTAAATGTTCCAGATTCGTTTCCAATTTACTACAGATACCCAGCAATTACTATGTTTACTGGCTCAAGTTGACTGAAGTACCTGTATAATTTCAAAGTTACTTTTACCGAGTGACATTGGAATTCGATAAACATCTGCATCTCTTTAATGGTTAGCTTACGCACTACGAGATACCCTAGTAATTACAGAGATACAGAATACGACTGATCGGAATGTTTTCAAAGAGGTGTATCGTGAAATTATCGTGTAAACCAGATATTTACTTATAAGCTCTGCGATTTATCTTTTAGAAATAGATTCTTGAAATGCCAACACAATTCTTTAAATATATGTTAAACGTGAATATAATCTACCTAGCCTGCAAGGTCGGGAAATAATATTTTATAAAATCGTGGGTGTATTGTATTTTCTGTACATATAGTAAAAATATTTGAGATACTTTTCCAATATTTGAATTAGCCCCTTTGGTCAGTAAATGTAATATAATAATAATAATAAAATAAGACACATGTTTTCACGTTAAAATATTGATTAAAATACCGACACAGATCAGTCACGTGTCAAACAAAATCCCCACTAACAAGGAGCGCGAAGAATTTTCACATCGTTATACCGTGTAGCAGTGTCAGTAGTAAAGGGCAATAGGAAAGTAATTATAATTACGTCGGTGAACAAGCTGGTTCGCCGAGAGGTGTCGCGTGCGTCGTTCAGCCTCTGACACACTGACTCGCTTTCCAGCCGTGTCAAGACATTCGTGTCGCCGGTATATTATTCATTCAAGTGCGCCGTCTTAACACTCCGATTATACGATCCTATAACTTAGGTATGAGTGACTATTTACAAGAGTACTTGTGCCTATATCCTCTTGTGTTTAGAGAATATAAGTCTTTAACCACTGGGTTTAAAAAAAATTCTAGATTGAATTTTATGTAAAATGCTAGTAAAATGAGCGTCGATATTATGATGTAGAAACGGGATAGATAGGTGGAAGTGGGTTTGTTTTATTGATTGGTTAGTTTACAACTCTTCAAGTATTATACTGTAGACTGTTACTTTCGTCATAAAAGGTTTAATGACGTTTACTTCTCACCCGCTAAATTAAATGTAAAATTTTTATGGCTGAATAAAACCCATACAACAAACTTTCGAAACAAAATAATGTAGAGAGAGCTTTATCTCATTCGATTTAAATATTGTCTTAATGATATTTATCTTATTATCTTTAATATAATGAATAATATATAAGTAAAATTTTCTCAATTACTTTCCCCTAAACGAATCTAATGTAACGTTATACGTAAGTCATTATTGAACGAATATTTGATAATTTAACTATTTATTTCAAGTACATGTTTTAACGAATCGTTAACGTAAACTATTAAACGTTCTTAATGGAAAATATTCGTATGTTCGTATTGGTAATTAATATCCGTATTGTATTTGTATCTGCATATGGATTCCCATATACTGGCGGTACGAGGTGTAGTAGAACGTTTCCCAAATATCAGGTTAAAAATGCTGAAAAGACTATTTTATTATCTGTTCAACGCCCTTGAAATCAAACTATGAACTTTAAACAATATAACTCATCGTAGACTGATTGTTAACTTGTTCTATTAAGGTAAATATTGATTACAATCTTCGTTTGACTCAACTGTATCATTACAATTATTAAAATATTAGATCTTTTATAAATAAGTGTATAATAGTTATAAATAAGTAAGTTTTGCAATTGTATGTAGTGTTTATTAACTTATTTATGTTAATCATTTCCGCTTTCACATAAAATTTTGTAGCTCTGTCGCCCAATGTTTTAAGTTTCACTCAATTTTATAACGGACTCGAAAACAAGTTTATTTTAAAAATAAAGTTTTTTAATCAGCATCCTATTCACGCTACAATGTTCAAAAAGGTTTGGCTGTTTACAATTTTTACCGATATTTGTGACCCAGTTATAATAACAACAAAATATGCAAGTATATTCATCATTAATTTTAAAACCCATGCAACCCAATGCAATCTTATCATTCACTGTGTTTCTAAATACAAACTACATCAAACAAATCTAATATTAGCCGACGAAACCTCTACTATTATTTCGTGCCTTATTTACGAACACCCATTAAAAATAAGAGGAACTTAAACAAATGAAACATACAACAAATAAGCATCTAATTCTGAATAATAAGTTGCTAGCAATGTATCGGGACGAAAGCCTGAGTGTAGACACCTGTCCCAAACAATATAAAAGAACTGCACTGTCTAATCTATATGTCGATCACATGACGTTCAGAGTAATGATTTACCGTTGGTACGCGCTTCTTGTTGTAAAAGAAACAAAACACATGATACTACAAACCGGTACAAACGGCGCGCGCCGTCACGGTTCTAAATACAAAAATAGGTCTAACAAGCATAAGAACAATGAAAGGATGTGCAATGGTTTTGAAATCCCTCTCAAAAGTTGAGAATTTGGACATATCATACTCATCTTCGTACGTAAAGCCTGACATTGCAAAATGCATGGCCATGTTGCGATTATACCCTGAAACTATTTTATTATAATGGTGTGTTTTTTAAATGATCAAATCACAATATCAACAATATGACATATTACTATAAAAGAATATAAACACAATACAGCTAATCTTAAATGAAGTGATGTGGAAAGCAGCTAGTTCTTACAAATGCGGTGCCAATCACAAGACTCCCGTTCTAGCAAGGAGCCGTCCGACACCTCTGTTTACGTCCTATTTGCTTTCATTTCTCATGTTGAAGCCGGTGAAGAAGTTCCGGAGGCGCATCCACTAAGTGCGAGCCCCATGACGTGTGACCCACTTTCCAACCACGCGGCTCTCGACCTATTCTAACTCCTATGGCCATTACAATAAAGACCACGCCGCTCGCGACAGATGGCAAGACAACAGACTTTGCCGGCTGCGAATAACAAGCTGTGCGGCCAAGTAACCACATAGCATGGATACGTTAATTACGCACTCACTTTACACGACCCAAGGAGAATTCGGCGGAAGCAAGGGAAAGTAACATTACGCAACTTTCTACAAGAGCGTGCGATCGCACCCACACAGCGGTATGATGACAATGATCTTGAACATTTCGCGAGAGGCCAAGTTTTCACTAAAGCTCATACGAGATGAGTAATAAACTTTCCATAATAATTAAAATTTGTTAAGCTTAAATAATTCTATTTGGGAGAGACTCAATGACTTACTAAGAGTCCGGACTAGATTCTTAAAAATATTCATAAACCGCACATGCCTAACCATTTAAATAATATCAGCACTAAACACTTAATATTCTGCACGATTATATCTAAATATAAAATTAATAAGCCCACTGACTTTCAATCAATTAAACACCAATCCATAATTAAAATCTAGTATTGTACCTGGTTTTCGACGTGGTCGCAGCTTGGGCTTATTCGTGTACAGTTTCAGGATAACTGGCTGGGCTACCAATCACTGTTCAGGCACAATTGTCAACAAATCACAGGCACAGTCCGAGGTGATACACTTTCGTTTTCAACGCGGTGTCGCGGCGGCTGTAGCGCCTGCGAAAGTAAACTGCGTGACGGTGAGAGACGCACTGGCCGCGCGCCGCCCGAGAAGCGCTTTATACGCGGGAAAGTCCGCCGCCCCTGCAGCCGCCGGGCTCCCTGACGAAACGCCTGCGTCAGTGGATCCTTATTTGATACCACATCCGTATCTCAGCTCAATCGGGCGACGGAATATTGCCTAATCGCATTTCTTTGGAATGACTGCTGGATGCAATCCAAATGAAGAAATATTAATCCTAATAGATCCAAAATTTTAGCAACGTTGAAAACTAATGCGTTTTCTTAGAGTAGACAGAAACAAAATGCTTCCCTAAAAAGGACTAAAAACTCTTACTAATAACCTACTTACTACTAACTCTCGAAATATAATTCCAATTTAGGACGATCGACGAGTCCAGCGAGAAATAAAAATAATCTCCATGTCATGTCAAGCATGTCAAGTTAAACCTCAGAACAGTTTGACAAATATGAAATATAAATCACTAGATCAAACAGAAGTAGAATCAAAGCTACTAGGTACTAGTTAGTTTTCCTAAAAAAATTACTAAGACCGGCAATTAATTAACTATTTATCTAATATTAATTACAATTTGGTATTTTATCTAATATTTCATTAGTTGCATAAATTGTTCAACTTATAACTACAACGAATAAAGGTCTCATATATAATTGTAAACGTGAAGTTATGATTGCAGAGTACACGGTTTCTCAACAGAAACACTTTATAAATACAACACAATATAGCTTGCATTTGAACGGCACATATTCAATAAGAATACGCAATGGTTACCATTAAAACGTAATCGCAGCAATAAAACTATAGTAGAAAGGCGAAAGTGTTCGGTCATCGTCCTGTATATGTTCCCACAGACAGTCCACTTGTGTAAAATAGCATTGACAAAAAGTCTTATAAAAAAATATAATGAGTGCTTGTCTGTATATACTCATAGGTTTCAGACTTATAATTAATAGCCTGAGATATTCGATACAGATAATGTTTCTAGACACTTTTTTGAAAGCTAGTCTGGTTATCTATGTCGTTTTAAACTAGGTTTTGCATTTACAGTGACTGATAGGAAGTAGTGTAAGTAAACGCTTTTTTGTAACATTAATTTGAAACTTTCGCAACAAAGTTGTTTTGTGATAACTTCTTGCTTCAAAATACATTGGACTGAAGATTAGTAGAAATTCATTGTATCGTTTACTTGCATGAGCAAAAAGCCAACATTGAGCAGATCAATGAAAGAAAAGCAATATGAAAGTAATTCATCCAGCTCAGTTGGACGGTAGTGTCAGACAACAAATGCCATGAAAACCAAACAAAATATAAGTACATATGTATATATCAATGAAGCGATATTTTTAAGGCATACATCGGTACAAATAGCCTTAAATATAATAACTTGTAAGAGGTTGTGGCGAAAGAGACTTGTCCAAAACCTTAATAGATGGTTTTTGATAGCCTCTAGATACCTCCAACCTAGTAGAGGCGTGAATTTGAATTTCAATTGATGGATATTTTATCTTAATTTAACATCTGTCTCAAATTGATTTCGGTTATCTTCGGTTTGAAAGCTAACAGCAGGTTACTTGGCATTCATTTTTATTGTGCTCATGATGCAGGCGTTTTGAAGAGAAAACATGTAAGCCAAATCATCGTTACAACTTTGCTTTTATTTTATGCAATTCATTGTAAAAACTTTCTTCACTGAGCTCGGACACATGATTTCAAAATTAAGCACATACTGTTGCAGTTTTAAGTTAATGTTTTTCTTAAATTTTTCCTTACACTGCATATTATTTACTAATTACGACGACCATAGCTTTTATGCATTGGCTCTCGTATCATCTTCAAGTAAAGCAACTCTAGACGAGGTAAGAATCTTGATAAGTGTCCACCTGAGTGATAACGCGCTGAAAACGTAAAGAAAACAATAAATATTGTACTCTATTTATTTGCTTTCTTTACGATCCCTGATCAAAATTAGGTTAGACTCTTAACAAAATCTCACACTTTACACATATTTTTTCAATTCAAAGCCTTTATCAAGATTACAACAATTTGGTTGTGTGTTTTAAGACTACGGTAATAATAAAAGGATACATAAGTTCGTGATATATGTTCAATGATAAAGCTCACCTGTCCACAATTTCAGTAATAAGGTTGGTTAATATTTCTATATAATCTATATAATCACTTTAGGGGGTGCACAGAAATCTCGGAGACATAAAAACATCTTTTTGGTCACTTTATAGCATATGAAACAATGGTTACATGTTGCTAGCTCATCTCTCGATATATTTCACGACTAGTTAGCATACTTATTACATCCCAGCTAACACGGGACTTGACTGACTATATTGACCAAATTATCGTATTATTTTATTTTTATTTATTTGTGTATATGTAGTAGGATAATCCTAGTCTGATTGACCCCTAATTGCTGCACCCCGATCCATCGACACATAACAAGAATTACGCAATCCATCGAAACACGCCGATTTGAGTAAGTTTCCGAAGTGAGCGATGTATGACACGAATGAGATGAAAACAGAAAGTGTTTTACCGAATTCGTGCATCTCACAATGGGCAATTTATCCACTCTCTCCGTCAATTTCATATTTGAGTACGCGCCGCAGCTGAGATCAACGCACTCTTCATTTAGATATTATGTGGCTTTCCTCGCCATCCTATTTAATTAAATGTATAAAACTACTTTAAATATGCTACTATATTGACCGGATTTATATTGTATGTTTTAATTTTTCCGGTTTTTGGAAATATAAATATTAATACACAGACATTATGAAATCGTTATCATATTGTTAAAATGGCAATAATGGTCACTTCATAGAAAAAGAGTATTTTATTATTGCACGGATAAGATACTATTAAAAGACAGAGTCAACCATATAAATATGGACCTAAATATATATGTATTTGTTATTCTTGTACTGGATAAGTTTAGCTTATTATTTTACTAAGAGAAACCTAGATATTTTTGGAATATGTATCAAATGAATCAACTGTTATTGACAGTTACACATAGCGAATATGCTTTCCCGACATAATAATTAAGACTTGAATGGACAACATAGTGTGTTAGTATTTTGTTCTAAATTGACTTTGATTGGCAATGATTAATAGATCTTTCTTTAAAGATAAGCAACTCTCTATAAAGCTCCTTACCACACATCATAATAACATAGGACAAGAACGGCTCAAATTAGTTTGATCTACAAATGTCTTATCATTGTACAGATCTCCGTCTACCAATGATGAATGCGCTATGGAACGCCGATTCTACTGATACGATCAAGTCAAAGTGGTCTGAACTTTTTTACCTTTTTGCTCATTAAGTTCATACGCACTTTTCAATTGATGTTTTTAAATATTTCTCGGTAGTAAAAGTAGATTTAGGTGAAGTATTTAACTGCGAGTTTTCCTTCTGAGTAACGTCCCTTGCATGTCATTAATAAAATAACAAACATAGTTTCTTTTTGTGACCCCAATATGATATATAATATTATGCATACAATATTATATAGCATAGACTATCGATCACCTCAAATCTCTCAAACACATCTCTCAAATGACAAATCTCTGTTACTTAACTCACATCCAGTAACCCTCTCATTAATACTTCTGTTCGAGAAGATTGTAACAAAATTATCACCAAATAACCAAACCAACTTTTAATTTACATACATAGGGTATGTATGTAAATTAAACGATCATTATCCCTTGCAAGGTAAATAGTTCGAGAGTCCATCCCCCACAAACGTAGAGTTTGTACCAATTAATAATTATTTTAAAATATATAATTTCAATGTAAGAAAACTCTTCCGAGGCCGACTTTTAGAAAGACAAACTAGTCACGCAAGTACGGCACGGGGAAAATCATGTCACTTCCGAAGTTTTTATCAGGTTTGTACAAAGTGCTCTCTCTATAAGGACATCAATTAACGTAGAAATTGGCTTACTGGCAAACGGTAGGATAGGTATTACTCGAGACCTTTACTTTCCTACATTTGAAAATATGTATACACAATTACTTCCTGTCATCCCTTTCGGATTGGTTAGAATTACGGAGAATAATATCTCATAATATAAGTCAGTTTGAAAGTACATATTGAGAATGATAGCATTTTGGTGTCAGGTCAATAGTGAATAAACACCATTAATGCCTAATCACTTAGCTGCCTCCAAGAAAAAGCCGGAAAGAACGGTAGCTAGTCATTCCAAACTATTAAAGAAAAGAAAAGTTATACAAAAATATAAATTTTCAACTCTAACATCCGCTTGGGTCACCTTATTACGTGACTTTTTAAAACGAAGAAATAAACTAATTGAGGTTACGTTAGTCATTTGTTACCCAATAAAGGTCCATTCATACGAAACTTTTGTTACCATAGCAGTGAGTATACCAACAATGTTTGTATGGCCGCGAGTGTGTTGACAAAAATTAGTTAGTAATTACTTTCTGTGCGCTATTAGACTTAAACTTTTGCTGCTATAGAATATTCCGCCGTAAATATTGAAAATATAATAAAATATTTAATTTCATACATTTAGTGACTCTATTCATTGTCAAGTTATGAACTAGTAAAGGATATCTAATATCCCACTCTGAGATTTCGGAAAATGTTCGTCTGACTCCATATAATAATATATCTCGTGCAACATATAATTACATGAATTCGTTGTTCCATTGCAACAAAGCTAATACAATAGACAAAAGAATCACTACATACATACTTGCCTCCTTGCCAAATTGTAAAGCGTGTTTCATAATAGTAAGGAACGTGTCAGACACTATGTACGACATAAATAATAAAACCTATATCAATGCTACAGGAAGTTACGACTGTTATTCAATAGGTCACACGTTTCAAGAATAGGATATGAAGAAAGTGCAAATTAAAACTCGGCACGTACACATTACATTTAATAAGCGTGGAGAATGACCGAATTTACTACCCAGTCAGTGAAAACAATTTCTTTTTAATGTAGATTAATTAAAATATAAAAAGAATCTAATTTCTCTTAAACATTCAAAGATTTTGCAAAATATTTATGAGATCAGATTCTTTAATATATGTGCTAAAGTAATGGATAATATAAAATTCTATTCTAGAAACACATATTGACGATACGAGAAAACAAAAGTTAAATCCATATTTTCACATACCCTGGCGTCAGCCTCTCGAAAAACTTAGTGAGCTATGCCGAAAAAGAAATGCGTCATGTACAACATAACCACACAAAGGCACATAAGTCATTACCAATTCAGATGTCTATCTGTATTAGCTTGGAGCAGTGATTAGTGGTCTTTGCTCAACAGCGTGGCGCGAGTGCGTAGAAAGTGAATGCTTGTACCTACCATTTTGCCGGATCTCCCAACCGGAGGAAATCCGTCTCGATCTCTTCGTCAGAGGTATTCCCGTGCTCCAACAATTGCAACAGATTGACGTCAGCAACTCTTGCGTAACAGCTAAGCCAACGTTACAAGCTTTGTCACTTACAGCGGCACTTCTTTTCAAAAGACAAAAGCACGCCTTTTCTAAAAATGTTGCAAAGAGTTAGGTGCTTTTACATTATTCGCTAAGTTACGAAATACCCTGAAAAGCCGGTTTACATAATTGCTCTGAAAAGCCTTAACTTTCAAGTAACAAACTTACGATATTCAACAAGAAAGAAAGATTAGTAAGTTTTAGATACAAAAGACGTAGATTTGTTATTGGCAGTTACTTTCTTCTCTAACCTCTTGAGGTACTAAGTCCAAGATGCTTAATCTGAGAAAAGATAGCAACAAGATCACAAAGTCATGTACAGCACATTTATCTTGACAAACATTCTCTGTTCGTGTACATGAGCTTATTCGCATACTCTGAGCAATTTCTCTTTGCAAATCCTACGATTTAATATTTCGTTCGCAACGCCATCATATCGTATCTGAATGCGAGACCACTTTCGCCAGATTCTAATGTTTGTGAACGGATCAAACTGTGAACTAAGCCCACATTGTGTGCTTATTAGTTGTCACATGAGATAAGGATAGCGGCCATTGTCTCGAGACGAGTGCACACGAAAAATGGAGTCGTGTGAGGCCACCGTCCCATTGTTATACGCCGAAAATTAAATAGACAATTCAGTCGCCCGCTGCTTATTACGACTATAAATTTAAAAGAAGAAAGTGAAAACATAAAACAGCTTCTAAGGTCTGGCGGATGTATCAATGATTTACACTTACGTTTTATAGGCAATATCGTGTTGTGGGTCACGAGTGTGCTTAGAATATTGTTCTGGGTTGACTCATTGTTGTGTTGTTTTGGTATGCGACGCCGCCTCCGTGCTA